>ML103301.1:0-25302 GCA_003697995.1 Taxidea taxus jeffersonii
AAAAAAAAAAAAAAAAAAAACTTCCAGGGAGTGTCCTTCAAGGTATGATTCCTACCTCTCTTTTCAGCTTCCTTCTCCCAGTGGACTGGAATATTTAATGATTTGTTCCAGTCATCTTGAACCATGAGGTGATCTTGAGAAGGAAGCCATGGATGGTGGAGCAGCAAGAACTAAAGGAACATCATCTGGCCATGGGCACCTTAGTCCCAGATTTCCACCTTCCTCAATCCAATGCTACATTGGATTTGTAATGTTTCTCACAGTCGGACTGATTTTATTTAATATACTATATACTCTGAAAAGTTGTCAGTTCTGATTATTTTAACCTGGTGCTGAAGACACCCATTTAAAGCTTTTGTCCCAAGTTACCAAACTTGTGGACTCTGTAGCCATTGGAAGATCCTTTCTTTCATTCCTGATATTGGTAATGTATCTCTTCTCTCTTTTCTTCTCTGTCAGTTTTAAAATAAGCATATTGATTTTATTGATCTTTTCAAATAACCAGCATTTGATTCTATTCTTCTTCTCTATTGTTATTCTTTGCCTTCAACTCCTTCCTTTAGCTTATGCTACTTCTATTCTGCTTTTTTCTTCTAGTCTCTTAAGGAGAAAGCTTTGATGATAGATTTGATACTATTGTTTTTCAGCATGCACATTTAATTCTATAAATTTTCCTCTAAACACTGCTTTAGCTACAACGTGTACTTTCTGACTTTTGTATTTGTATTTTCATATTGTTTAGTGTAATTTTCTAACTTCCCTTGAAACTTCCTCTTTGACACATTGATTATTTAGAGGTGTATTATTTAATTTCCAAGTATTTGGAGATTTTTCTTTTATATTTCTGTTATTGGCTTCTAGGTTAATTCTATTATGAGCAGAGAACATTCTTTGTATGATTTCAATTCTGTTTAACTTGTCATGGATTGCTTTATGAAGCCAGATATATCTTATCTTGGAGAATATTACATGCGCACTTAAAAAGAATGTATATTCAGCTGTTGTTTGGGTGGACAGTTTAAAAAATGTCAGTTAGACACGGTCAGTTGATGGTGTTATTTAGTTCTACATTCTGGCAGATTTTTTTTAACCTGCCAGTCCTATGAATTACTTAGAAGTGTTGCAGATTTGTCTATTTTTCCTTTTAGTTCTGTCGATTTTTTTTTTCGATTTTTGGTTTTATATATTTTGGATCTCTGTTGTTGCATGCATATGTATTTAGGATTCTTACATCTTTTGATGAAATTACCCTTTTATTGTTATGTTATATCATCCCTTACCCCTGGTTAATTTTCTTTGTCCTGAATTTTATATAGACTGATACAGCTACTATAGATTTCTTTTGTTTACTGTTTGCATCATACATCTTTTTCTGGATGTTTGCTTTCTACTTGCCTATATTAATATATTTATATTGAATCCCTGTAGACAGCATAAAGTTGGATCATGTGTTTATCTATTTTTGATATTCTTTGTCTTTTAATCAATGTGTTTCATGCATTTATATGTAAAGAAAATATTGGTATGGTAGGATTTTAATCTACCATTTAATTGTGTCTTCTACTTATTCTTTATATTCTCATTCCTTTGTTCCCCCTTCCTGCTTTTATTATGTGTTATTGGAATAGTTTTTTGTATTCCATTTTCATTTATTTACTGTGTTTTTCACTACATCTCTTGGTATAATTTTTAGTAGATGCTATGGTGAGTACAGTATTTGTATATACTTTTTCACAGTCTATTTAGGATACATAGTTTACCATTTCAAATTGAATGCAGCAAACTTATTACCATTTAGGTCCCATGATTCCCTTCCTTTCATCTTGTAGGTGTCTTATTTAAAGGAAAGACTATTACATTTATGCAAATACTTCCCATTTGTGCTGTTCTTCCTTTATCTCTTTCAAATAACACCATGTCATTTCATGTAGTGCAAGTACCTTATAATAACAAAATATTCCTGATTCCTCCCTCCTGTCCCTTGTGTTATTGCTGTCATTATTTAACTTACATATAAGCGTACATATACTACATATGCATAGATAATCGACATGTTGTGATTATTATTTTAAACAAATTGTTATCTGTTAGATCAAAATCAATTAAGAATAGAAAAAATATTTTATTTTACCTTTACTTATTCATTCTCTGATGTTCTTCCTTCCTTCACATAGATCCAAGTTCTGGTCTATATAATTTTCCTTCTCTCTAAAGAACTTCTAAGATATCTCACAAGATAGGTCCATGGGCAACAAACTCTCTCAATCTTTGTTTGTTTTTCATTTCCATTCTTCTATCAATCACATCCAATGAGTTTTAAACTTTTGCGTTTTGTGTTTTTCTGTTTTAAAATTCCCATTTGTTTTCTTGTATTTTCTATTGTTTTGTTGATGCTTCCTATCTTTCTATTTATTTCAAGAGGGTTGATCCTTACTTTTTGGAATATATTTATATATTCCACACCCAGCACAGAACCCAGTGCAGGGGTTGAACTCACGATCCTGATATCAAGACTGGAGCTGAGATCAAGAGATGGTTGCTTAGCCGACTGAGCCACCCAGGTGCCCTGGAGCATTTTTATAATGAATAATTCCAACATCTGAGTTTTCTCAAATTCACTTGTACCAATTGTCTTTTTCCAGCTGAACCCATATTTTCCTGGTTTTCTGTATGCCAAATAACTTTGTATTGCCTTTTTATCATTTGGATTATTATCTTATGAAACTATAAGTCTTGGGCAAAGCCTAAGGAGAATGTTCATATTTTTGTTTTAGCAGGCAATCAACCATACAAGTTCAGGCTGATGCTCTGACCAGCCTTCTGTGGGTTGTGGTTTTAACGTTGGTTATATGTTCAAAGACTTGCAATGTTGTATGAATCTGTCAGATGTGTGTGCTCCACCCTATGGTCAGTTTGAGACCTTGATGATAACCTCTGGTTCCAGTTCTCACAGTCTTTGGTATGCTGTTTAGGATCAGACTCATGTCATGCACAATTTGTGGGTGCGCTTGGGAATTCATAAACAACATTCTGAGGTCCAGGTTCCTTTCCTGAGTTCCTTTCTCTCTGTGATTACCCTAGTTCTTTCAGACTTCTTGAGACTCTCTCTTTTTAGGTTCTATGACCAGAAACCTGGTGTCTAATTGAGCTTGCTCTGCCATGTATTTTCTGTGACTGTGCCTACTAAGCCAGGTGGTGGTAGAAGAATAAAAGAAAAGTGCCATGGGGAAAGGGCTCTATCCTCCTGGGACCGCAGATCCTCTGATCAGAAAGGAAGAGACCCTTGCTTCAGAGATTCAGGCTTCTGTGGCTCCCTCTTCCAATACTATTGCGGCCACCACAGGCATCATAGAATTGTCTAAGGGCTGAGGTACAAGAGAAGCATGTATTTAAAAAAGAAAGAAAAATGGAAGACTTCCCCTATTCTCTCAGTATTAGGATACTTCATTTCTGCTCCTTGATACTGACCTAGAGGGTTTCTTCTGGAGACCTCTGTCAGCCTCGATCCACTCTCGATTCAGGTTCCCTTGGATCCATGTTGGAGGATATCAGAAGGAGAAAAAAATAGTAAACACACCAGTTCAATGATAGATCGCATTCTAGTCTTTTCCAATTTTCCTTCTCCTTACTTTCTGGAGTCCCTGAATAGTTTCTCTCTGCTTTCTTTATCCAGATTTTATAGCTGCCCTCAGTGAGAAAATCAGTGTGGAGGCTATTTCTTTCATCTTATCTGGCACTGAAGGCACCTCTAGATTTTAATCACTAGCAACCCCCTTCCCTTCACCAGCAGGTACTCTAAGTCCAGCCTAATTTGCAAATCTCTTAACCTGTACTATACTCCCAGATGCAATAATACAATAATCAAGGCAAAGGCAAAACTGAACAGTAAGATAATTTTAAGAAGCAAAGCAAAGGGGCGCCTGGGTGGCTCAGTAGGTTAAGCCTCTGCCTTCCGCTCAAGTCATGATCCCAGGGTCCTGGGATCGAGCCTTGCATTGGGCTCTCTGCTCAGCCCTGCTTCCCTTCCTGTCTCTCTGCGCCTACCTCTGCCTATTTGGGATCTCTGTCTGTAAAATAAATAAATAAATAAATAAATAAATAAATAAAAAAAATCTAAAAAAGAAAAAAGCAAACAGCTGTGCCCAACTTGTATACTGAGTTGTTACAGCAGCCCCTTTGGGAACAAGCCTTAATTTTATTGAACCTTTGCTTTTCTTCTCTGTTTTATAGTATCACTTTCTCAGGCATCTAATGAATTCATTCTCTTCCCTATTTTACAGACAGGGAAACAAAGGCCAAAGATTTACTGGGATCTCACAGAAAATTATCTGAAGCCGGGTTCTGCCTCATTATTTTATCATCTTGTCATGTGGAGAAAAATTGTGGCAGATGCTGAAAATTTTGGCAAGCTCGCCATATGAGACAAAGAAAATCCTAAACACAGAGCTTCCGAACACAAGAATGGTTACTATGCGGAGGTGAAGAGGTAGAGATTATTTCCTCAGAGAAAGACATGGAAAGAACTTTCTAGATTCTTCTATTTGCCCACTGTTATTTATTCCTTAATCCACTACCACTTGGTACCTGCCCTCCTTACTCCACTCTCCTTACTCTCCAAAGTGTTCTTGGAGAGTCAGGAAAAGAGAGAGAGCCTCCCCACCTTCTGTAGCATCGTAGAACTTTCTGTCACAACAGCCTCATTAACACTCCTGATACGATCTAACGATCTAAGGGCTTCTGTCCCCTTGTTTTCCTTCGAACCCTTCTGGAATCCCCTTTCAAGGAGGGGAACGGAGATGCCAGGGAAATCACCTGAAAGAAGTTAATTGCCTTAGCTTCTAATTACCTTCTTTTTTCAAGGGCAATGGGTTAATTATCAAGACACTAACCACGTGTTAGAGTCCCTGGGTGAAAGACACTTTTCCTTTAACATGATCACACTGTGTTAATGATACTCATCGCTACCGGAATACTGCTGAAATCATTGTCCCTGAGCAGGCTCTTCTGCGGAAATATTCATCGAGCATGGAGCATTAACCCCCTGATTGCATATTACACAAATTTTTTTTCAAACTGTAAAATTACTTAGCAAGAAAAAAAATACATTAATTAAGAATCGATCCTTAGCCAGCCCAGAACTACATTTAAAACGCTCCAGAAGTGGCAATTTAAAGAGTTAGAAAATACCACATTTCTCTGTGTGCCTCGAGTACCAAGTAAAACTGTTCATATCTACTCTGCAGGGTGGACTAGTGCTTTTTAAAGTTTGGTTTCTTAATAGCATTAAAGGGAGTCCTAATCAACCCCAAATTGGCTTCAGGTCAACACGCACAGGTTTCACTTTGCCAGAAGTGCTACTCAGTGACTCAAGGCTCTGAACACATAAGCGCCTGTGACCCCTACATTCAAAGTCTGGGATGAAGATGGCTGTTTCTTAAATCCCAAGTTCAAAACAAGCGCTGATCATTAATGTGGAGAACTCCTCAGGCAAACTCACCTTCAGGGACGTTTAGGGAAGTGGTTCTCACACGGAGGATCAGAATCCCCCGGAGGGCTTATTAAAACGCAGATGGCTGAGTTACCATCTGCAGAATTTCTGATAGACTGGGGCTAGGGTGAGGCCTTGGAATTTGCATTTCTAGCAGGTTTCCAGATGTTGCAAATCCTGCTGGTCCCTGAATAACACCTTGGAGAAGCCCTGATTTAAGTTAAAGAAGGCAGTTGGCACTGAAAATATAGTGTGGTTCTCTACCCCAGGGAGATTCCATCCTTCATCTGGACAGTCTCCTATCCCCCAGCAGCTAGATTTCCCACTTTACTTTTTGCTCGTCTGCCTCCTTTTTTCACCATGGAGCTACCATTTTGGCTGTATTATTGTCAGTATTCCATTAGGAATACAATAGGCGTTTAGGGCTGTAAACAGCAGCAAGATGAATTCAAATTGGTTAAAGAAGTTATTGGATAGATTTGTGTTCAATACACACAAATTCATTCAAATTGGTTAAAGAAGTTATTGGATAGATTTGTGTTCAATACACAATTTTCTAGCTCACAAAGGTTAGGTTCGGGTGTTGAGTGGCCTTTGGTGTTGCTTCATCTGTGGCTGCTGAACCACGTACTTCTCTTCTGTTTCTCTGCTCTGTGAGCCACAGTTTGGGTCTTACGCTAAGGCCTTCTCTAAGTTTCTTCTGTGGCTTTAGGATAGTTGCCAGCCCCCAAGTTGCTTGCTCATGTCCACTGGGAGAGAAAGTGACTTCCCGGGGCTCTTTTCAGAACAAAGAAAAGTTTTCCAGTGGTCTCTCCTTATGTCTTCTTGCCCAGAGTTAGGTCATATGCTCATTCCTCAACCAGTCACTGGAAATGGATTTACCTTTTGCCTAATCAGACCACCTCCTAGAGCATCAGAGGGCTCCTAGAGGATGGTATTGGGTTCTCCCGAGATCCATGGTATGTATGATTACAGACCTGCGTGGAACTGGCATTTTCTTGGGATGAAGGAAGGGAAAGTGGGTACTGGGTAGCAATCAACAGTGTTCACTACCATTTCCACCCCTTCTGAGAATAGATATTTTTAGAAAACTAGAAAGCCAACTGGAAAACAATATTTTGTATTTTTTTTCAAGGCATGAAACTACATTCAGGGTAAGATTTATCAGAATTCATTGGCCAAAGGGAAGGGAGGATGGAGTGGGGTAGGCCTGGAGTTGAAACTCAGATCTGCCATTTATTGAGAAAGAAGCCCTGGTGCCTGGGAGGCTCAGTCAGTTAAGCGTCTGCCTTCAGCTCGGGTCATGATCCCAAATCCTGGGATCGAGTCCTGTCTTAGGCTCCCGGCTCAGTGGGGAGTGTGCTTCTCCCTCTCCCCCTCCTCCCTGCTTGTGTTCTCCCTCTCTCCCTCTCATATTAATAAATAAAATCTTAAAAAAAAAGAATGAAGCCTTAATTCACCTTTGACCTACAGTTGTCTCCTCTAAAATGAGGATAAGACATAGTTTTCAGAATTGTTAGGACTGGAAAAAATGTGTTCAGAGGATCTGAACCAGAGGATCTGGGGCCACAACAGGGGCTCCAGCTACTGGAACTCTTGCCATCTGTAATAATAACTGAGTCAGTTGCAAACATACCAGCTGGGGGTGATCTACATTGGTGATTCTTTCTCTCTTTCCCTTTTCTTTTTACTGTGCTTCCCTCTTCCTTATGGTTTTGAAGTCCCATCTTTTGCATTAATTCTTTCTTAGTATTTCTGTGTTTCAAAGTATTTCTGTGTGTGTGTGTGTGTGTGTGTGTTGGAAACTAAAACAGCACTTAGCAAAGTTCAAATGATCTCAATTTACGAGAATAGCAAAGACTCAGGAACTTTCAAATTGTTAAGCTTGATTACAGCCTTGGCAAAATTCTGTATCTGACTACGGAACACATTTAAATGTTTAGACAACTAAAGAATTCAAGGATGTCTAGACACCAACAAGCTTCCCCTAGGAAGAGTTCAAGCAAATGGACGTGGATTCCTTGTTGGATATAATTACCACATTGATGGGTGCGAAGGCATGTTCCCCAGATCACGGTGTGTGGACCCATTTGTCGTATGTGGGATAATTTTGATGTAGTAACTCCCGTCACTCACCAGATACTGACTGACACTCTGTGTTCACTATCAAGGCTCAGAAGGGCAATGTTCTCATCCTTACGTGGGGGTTGGCATCCTCATTGTTCCTCTCTACCATCTGCTCCTTCTGTGGTCCTTCTGATATCACAGCCCACCCACTGGGGCTCCTTGGCACCCTCTCTTCCATCTGTCAGCTCATCTCTGCCTTTAGCCTTCCTCCTGCTAACTTTCCAAGCACCTTCTTCCAAACCTTCACCTTGCCATGTCCTCCCCTTCAGCTAGATCTCTAACAAAGTAACCCACGTAACCTCAGCTCCTAGATCAGTTTCTCCTGTACCTTCTCCAACTGCTGAGTAACCCTCTCACCCCCAGGATCCATCCTTCTTTTGGTCCCCACTGCTTCATCTTCAAAGTAAATTCACTGGTCTGCATAAGTCTCAGATTTCTGGTGCCAAGATTGCACACCCAGCTGGCCCAATATTTTCCTCTTATCTTTCCAGGCTGGTTGTCCCTCAGCCTGTCCCTTAGCTGCTTTTCTAAACCCCAGAGATGTCCAACAGACTCACTTCTCTCTCCATATTTTGGCAATTCAAGGCTTTATCCTCTACCTCAAAGAACTTATATTTTTTGCCCCTGGGGTCATGGCCCTTTCTGCTTTACGCATATTTTCCCTGTCTTATCCATTATTTTCCTTTATAAGAAGCCCATCTTTTTCTATGTGTAACAATGAGACAATTTAAAGAAAACTATCAAATGACTAGCAGTGCAGTTGGTACGTGGGCTTGGCAAAATGTTGTGTTTGACAGATTTATTTGAGATCCTGTTCTCGTGGCATAAAATGTTTAACAGTTGGCTCTAAAGAAGAAAAAGATAAACAGAAGCCTTAGATGGCAATATTTGCTAATTTCCCTAGTACAGTCTCATGATGGCTGACCCTGAGCTAATAGCTTGACATCACTACATATGGATTTGGGGAGAGGAGCACACACCCATCTTTCAGTAGTTGGTACAAACCAGTTAACTATTCCACTGCTGATGTAGTTACTCATTAATTTCTAAGATCTTCAGCTTCTTCCTCTCTCCTTCTCCCATCCCTTCCCTCCCCTTCCCTCCCATCCCATTCTCCCTCCCTTTCTTCCTCCCTTCCTTCTTTCTCTTCCTTCCTCCCTTCTCTCTCTCTCTTTTTTTAAAAAGATTTTATTTACTTATTTGACAAATAGAGACCACAAGTAGGCAGAGAGGCAGGCAGAGAGAGGAAGGGAAGCGGGCTCCCTGCTGAGCAGAGAGCCCAATTCAGGGCTCGATCCCAGGACCCTGAGATCATGACCTGAGCTGAAGGCAGATGCTTCAACCCATTGAGCCACCCAGGCACCCCCTCCCTTCTCTTTTCTTAAATAGACTATTTTCTTAGAGCAGTTGTAGGCTCATAGTAAAATTAAGTAGAAGGCACAGGCATTTCTCCTATACCACCTGTCCCTACATATGCATAGCCTTCTCCATTATCAAGATTCTGTGCCACTGGAATGGTACACTTTGTTGAATTTGTTGCACTTGGTAAATTTGCATAATTGCATCATTATCATCCAAAGTCCATCATTTACATTGTGTTTCACTTTTGGTGTTGTATGTCCTATGGGTTTGGGTGAATGTATCATGTAAGTATCCACCATTATAGAATCATACAGAGTAGTTTCACTACCCTAAGAATCATCTGTGCTCTGCCTATTCATCCCTCTTCCCCTCCTAACCCCTGGCAACCAGCAATCTTATTGTCTCCATAGTTTTGCCCTTTTTCTGGGATTTTATAGAGCTAGAATGATATAACATGTAGCTCTTTGAGACTGATTTTGTTTACTTACTGATATGTATTTAAGGTTCTTCCATGTCTTTTCATGGTTCTTCCATGTCTTTTCATTTTGGTAGCTTGTTTCTTTTTGGCGCTGAATGATATTCTGTTGTGTGACTGTACCGCACTTTATCCTTTCACCTACTGAAGGACATCTTGGTTGCTTTCAAGTTGTGGCAATTATGAATAAAGCTGCTACAAACATCTGTGTGCAGGTGTTTGTATGGACACAGTTTTCAACTTCTTTGGGTAAATACTAAGGATCACAGTTGCTGGATCATAACGTAAGAGTATTTTTAGTTTTGTAAAAAGATACAAAACTCTCCTCCTGAGTAACTGTACCGTGACTCCCATAAGCCATGACTGAGCGTTCCTGTTGCTCAATGTCCTCACCAACATTTGGTGTTGCCCATGTCCCATACTTTGGCCATTCTAATATGTGTATAACAATGTCTTATTTTAATTTGCATTTCCCTAATGACATGTGAGGCTGAGAATCTTCTCAAGTGCTTATTGAACATCTGTCTATCATTTTTGGTGAGGTGTCTGTGAAGGTCTATAGGCCCATTTTTAATTGGGTTGTTTTCTTATTGTTGAGTTTTAAGAGTTCTTTTGTGTGTTTTGGATAAGAATCCTTTATAAAATATATCCTTTGCAAATATTTTCTCCCTTTGCTTCATAAAATGGTTAGATTAAGCAATATAATGGGAACATAGTGTTTTGCATATGATTGTTCTTCTCTACCTTATTAAGGAAAAACAGTGAACACTAAATTGGGATATTAGCACTCCATGAAAACATTTTGCATGTCTGGACAAGCATCAGTCAAACTGTACCTATCGTTGAAAGGAGACCAAGCAAAATGGTTTCTCCTAAAGTTTGATGCATTCAGTGCTGAGAGTTCTCGGAGAAGCACAGAGAACAAACCCTAAAATCAAGCCTTTTTTCCTATAAGGATTCAAAAGCCAGAACTTTGCAGTCCATGAGACTAGCTACTATACTTTCCCTAGTACTTACTCTATTTCCTTCAGAGTCATGGCCCTTTTGGCCATTTGCACTTTTTTCCTGCCTTATCCATTAATTTCCTTTAAGAAACATCTTTATGTATATAAGAAGAAATTGAGGCACTTTAAATCCTCAATAATAGCTAACACTTGTTTTGGAGATAATAGTGCAGGTGATATGTGGGATTGGCACATATGGGGTTATAGAGTCCCTGTTTGTTACTCTTATTCCTAAGAGGAGCAAAATTTTGAGAAGATCAGCTACAGGAGGTGGAGAAAGAGAATGAAGCAAAAAGTAGAGCTTGTTCTCTACCAACCCACTGAGGAACTGAAAGCATTCTGGATGTGGGCAGGAAATTAAAGGGCCATCTAGAACACGCTCTTCCGATTGAGCATGCAATCAGCAGGGCCCAAAGCTAGACAGGAAGTAGAAAAAGAAAGCTCATTCTTTTGGTTTAAGGTGTGTTAAGGGAGTACAGAGTTGAAACATGGGATGTGAAAGATTCGTAGACTTTATATACAAAGTTAGGCAAATGATTAAAAGAAGAAAAACAAGATCATTGTTTTCCATCTCTGAAATGGGAAACATGTTATTTCTTGGAATTTGGGGCTATACTTTGACTAAGTTGTACAAGGGGTGAGGGGTGCCTTCTCTTTCTTCCCTAGTAAGAGCAGAAGCAGAACTAGAGCGTCTAGCTTGAGCATTCAAGTCAAACTTGCTTCGTTGTTTGAACCTCTAAGTTCTTGATTGTGGGTTCAGAGTTGATGAACAGATCACCATGAACCTCCACTATGCCCCAATCACTGCATGGGGTTCACCATGCTGATGCTGTTTCAGACAAATTAAATCACTTTGACAGCTCAGGGGTGGAAATTTTGCCGACATAGGAGAGGTAATTCTCAGAACCAAGTTTATGAATTGAAACTGGAGAAATCATCCATCTCCTGGAGTTTCTGCTAGAGTGAAATAAATCCTAATGCCGAAGATGTGACTAAACAAGTGGTAGGAAAGATCCATGAGTTCATGGGGCCCCACATTTGGGCTCTGGCCTCACTCTCTGCCAGGTGACAGAAGCAGCAGTGCATTCGATCATTTCATCTAAAACTAAGACACAACCCAAGATGTGAGGGTGCACAGACATATAATTGAAGACGGGGCATATTAGTGGTGGGGTTTTATTGCAGTTAGGTACAAATTATTAATCCTCTCTCGCCTTGTTTTATTTGTCTACAAAGCATGGATAACAATAACGACTACATAGGGTTGTTGCAAAAATCACGTAAGATAATAGATGTCAAGATTCTGAATGCTTACCCACGTAGAAAATAGCATTTCCTTCCCATAAATTTCAGCTATCCTTATAACAGTGAAATAAAGGCAAGAAAATTGCATGATCTGAGAACAGTGTTTAAGGAAGAGAGAGTAAAATGGTGGGGGTAAAGCTGTGCAGGGTTTTGAATGCCAGGTTAAAAATTGGGGTTTTATTTTCATGTCAGTCATTTGGCTAACATCTTTGCAATTTTTGCACTGTCTTCAGATGCTCTGTACTATAATTTACCCAGTAATTTTCTTCAAATAGGTCTATTTTTAATTTTTATTTTTTTAATTTAAATTCAGTTAGCCATCACTGGTTTTTGGTGTAGTGTTCAATGATTTCACTATTTGCATATAACACCCAGTGTTCATCACTTCACATACCCTCCTTAATACCTATCACCCAGTTGCCCCGTCCCTCCACCCACCTTCCCTTCCATAACCCTCAGTTTGTTTCCTAGAGTCACAAGTCTCTCTTGGTTTGTCTCCCTCTCTGATTTCTTCCCATTCAGTTTTCCCTCCCTTCCCCTATGATCCTCTGCACTCTTTCTTATATTCCCCATGTGAGTGAAACCATATGATAGTTGTCTTTCTCTGACTGACTTATTTCACTTAGTGTAAACTCCAGTTCCATCCATGTCAACGCAAATGGAGGGCATTCATCCTTTCTGACGGCTGCGTAATTTTCCATTGTATATATGAGCCACATCTTCTTTATCCATTCGTCTGTTGAAGGACATCTAGGCTCTTCCCATAGTTTGGACATTGCTGCTATGAATATTGGGGTGCAGATGCCCCTTCTTTTTTTAATAGTATAAAATTTAATAGCTTTGTTAAAATAGAACTCACATACCAAACAATCCACTCATTTAAAGTATAGTATTCAAGGAGTTTTAGTATATTCATGGTTGTTCAACCATCATCACCATCAATTTCTGAACATTTTCATCACCCCCAAAAGAAGCTCTGTAACCATTAGCAGTCACTGCCCATATCCCATCATGCTTCTTAACCCTAAGCAACCACTCATCTATTTTCTCTCTCCATAGCTTTTCCTATCCTGTATATTTCATGTAAATAGAATCATATAACACATAATCTTTACTGACTTGTTTCTTTCACTTGGCATAATGTTTTAAGGTTCACTTGTATTGTACTACTATAAATACTTTATTGTTTTTTATTGACAAATCAAAAATATCCCATTGTATACATATACCACATTTCTTGGAGGATTGGTATTGGGATGGCTTCAATTTCTTGGCTATTATGAATAACATTGCTATAAACATTTATGTCAAGTTTTTGTGTGAACATGTTTTTTATTTATCTTGAGTATATACCTAGGAGTGGAATTACTGAGTCATTTAATAATCCTATATTTAACTTTCTGGGGAACAGCCAGTTGTTTTCCAAAGCGCCTGAGCCATTTTACAATTTTAAGAGCTGTGTATGAGGGTTGTGATAGATCCTCATAATGCTTTTTACTGTTTTTTTGTTTAAGATTTTATTTATTTATTTAGAGAGAGTGTGTGTGCACATGAGTTGGGCGGGGAGGGGAGAAAAAGGGAGAGAGAGAATCTCAAACGGACTCTGCACTGAGCATGGAGCTTGGTCTCTCAACCCTGAGATCATGACCTGAGCCCAAATCAAGAGTCAGAAGCTTAAACAACTAAGGCACTCAACTACCTGTCCTTTTTTTTTTTTTTTTTTTTTTAAGATTTACTTACCTTAGAGAGAGAGCATGCATGTGAGCAGGGGAGGAGCAGAGGAAGAGAAACTCAAGCAGACTCCCAGCTCAGTGGAGAGGTTGATGCAGGGCTTGATCCCACGACCCTGAGATCATGACCTGAGACAAAACCAAGAGGCAGACGCTTAACTGCCTGAACCACCAGGTGCTCCTGTTTGTCTTTTATATTACCCATCCTTGGTGGGTGTGAACTGGTATCTCATTGTGGTTTCAATTTGCCTTTTTTAATAGTTAAAGATGTTGAACATTTTTTCATGTTTTTATTGGTGATTTTAGTATCTTCTTTGGAGAAATGTCTACTCAAATCTTTTGCCCATTTTTCAGTTTGGTTGTCTTTTTATTTTTGAGTTGTAGGAGTTCTTTATATATTCTGGATACAAGTCCCTTATCAGGTAGATGATTTGTAAATATTCTCCACTATTTTGTGAGTTGTATTTTTCTTTTCTTGATGATATCATTTGAAGCACAAAAATTTCTAATTCCCACGTAGTCCAATTTATTTTTTCTTTTGTTGTTTATATTTTTGGTGTCGCATCTAAGGCAAAGAAATTAAATTACAAAGAAATTTTGGTGAAAAAAACCCTACTAGAATCAAAGTAAATAAAAACTATAAAGATAAACACAGATATTTATGAAAATATGTAGCAAGTCACTACTTCTAAAGTTCTATTGTTTTGTGTATACCTGTCTTCCTCATGGAACCATGGAGGGTGGGTCACTTGGAGTAATCTTGAAGAGTAGCTTCATGCACTGTAGAAAGCAGCCTGAGCCACACAGATGTCCTGAGTCATAGGCGGGAGCTGGTCTGGTCAAACTCTGCAGAGAGAGTTGCCACGGAGACCTCCATGTGTCCACAATGCCCAGCCTGATGCCAAAAGCTCTGGTAGCTGCTGAGCGGTTGCCTCTCTTTTCCTAAGAAAGGGCACTATGATGTTATGGGATTTCTAAATCAGCCATTTTTAGCTATTAAAGGACATTGCTTTTCAATAGCTACACTCTGTGTCTTTTCCTTTCTCCCCACCTTCATGGCGACATTGCATTTGGACTCATATTTCTCAAGAATTAAAGCAAATCTCCCACTGTATTTATTCTCTACCATCCTCATTGTACAAGAGTGGAAACACATGTCTTTGATTCTTTTTAGCCTTTTTAAATACCAAAAATTTTCAACAGCATCCTGAACTGGGTTCAAAGTTCTCAGGCAACTCAAAAAGGGGAAGATTATATTGGATTATGTCATTCCTATTTTCTGACAAGAGGTGACAGACAGGTTTGCATATAAGAGGCAGCACTAGCTTGAAGCTAAAGCAGGAGTGATTACCATACAGGGTCTTCAATGGGTGGTTTTCCTCCAGGATCCCACTCTTCTGCCAGCCTGTGAGGCTCAACTGCACCCTTCCAAGCACTCAGGTGAAAATCTTGGAGTTATCCTTCCCTCACATCCCAGGTCCAATCCATTAGGAAATGCTGCTGGGTTTCTTGTCCTAATCTCTCCAGAATCTGACCTCACCTCCAATCTCTGCTGCTAACGCCTAGCTGACTTCATCTCTGACTGGATCCCTGCAGTTGGTCTTCCCGCTTCTCCTTGCCCCCCAAATAGCAGCTGGAGTGGCCTTTGTGATCTAAGTCAGAATGTCTTGCCTCAGCTCTAAACCCTCCAACAACAACTTTGCATTTCAGAGTAAAACTGTATTTCTTAACAGAGTCACCCCCTCACCAGCATTCCCAGTGCACCCCATGACCTGTGCTTCTGAACGTTGCTAACTCCGCTACATCTTACTTGTTCTTTGAAGAGGACTCTCACCTTAGGGTCTTTACCTTTGCTGTTCCATCTGCCTGGAATACTCTTCCCTCCACTTATCACTTCCTTCTGCTCAAATATCACCTTAAATCAGAGAGGCTTTCCTTGACCACCCTGTATAAAAACAGCACTTGCTTATTGAATTCATTGCTTTAATTTTCTCCACATCACTCATCACTACAGGATCTGTACTTATTTACATGTTGTCTGTTTCCACCCACTAGGAATATAAGCTCCACCAGGTAAGAATGTCTTTTTATTGCTATATATCTAGGGCTTGTTGCATGACCTGGCATACAGTAGGTGTTGAATGAATGAGTAGAGTACAGCATTGATTGAGAACAATGTTGTTGCAGTCCAACTACCTTGGCTTGAATCTCAGTTGAGCATTACTAGCTGGTTAATCTCGGTAAGTTAATATTTAGCTGACATATTTATGCCTCAGTAGCCCCCTCTGTGAAATGGGATCAAAGGTTGGTCTATATCACATGATTATTATTTAAAAACGGTGATACATGGGGAGCCTCGGTGGCTCTGTTGGTTAAGGTTGGACTCTTGATTTCAGCTCAGGCTATGATCTCAGGATCATGAGATTGAGCCCTACACTGGTCTCTGCACTGGGCGTGGAGCCTGCTTAAGATTCTCTCTTCCTCTCCCCCTGCCATCCCCCTGACTCAAGTGCTCTCTGGCTTTCTTGCTTTAAATAAAAAAAAACAAAAATCTTTTTAAAGTAGTGGTACAGGCAAAACAATTAGAACAGTTATGAGTGGAGAGCAAATGTTCAATAAGTAAATGTTAGTGATAGCCACTGTTGATAATAATAATGTGCACAGTTACTTATCAATCACCCGTGAAGTAGAAGTAGAAATGGGGAGGTAGATAATAAGTTAAGCAATTTTTAAAGAGTCAAACAACAAATGAGTAATAAGAGTAAAGGAAAAGGGAGAAGGTCTGGGATTCAAAACCAGCTCCTTTGGCTCCAGGGCACCATGAAGGGGGCCACATCTGGGGCTTTCCATGATCTCCTAACTGCCAAGAAGTCAAGGTGAACATGAGGCTGGAACCTCAAGATTGTGATTTAGCATTTCCCAAAGTCTGTTCCAGGGAACACCAGTCTGAGAACATGTTCCCAGGAAAACATGGTCAAGTAAGTTTTGAGAGTGCTAAGCACTATATCCCTCCTTAGATATTGTCAGCACATGGCATCATTTTAGAGGCTCTGTGAAGTCCTCCTGTAAAGAATCCTGTTTGTCTCACATATTCTCCTTAAATACCTATTTAATGATAGAGCCCTTTGTGTATGTTATGTCTACCAATATTCTGCAACATACCTGGGAAAACACCAGTGTAACAAAATCTATCCAAACCAGGTGTTGGCTGCTAGTGGGGTTAATCAGACCAGTGGGAGCTAATATATGGAGGATGAAAGGATCTGCACCATTGGGGTAGCCAACTGGAAACCAACCCAACAGCAGGAAGCCATGGGAATATGTAGCCATGAATGAATCTAGACTATCATGTTGTAGGGAAATGGAGGTTGCTAATAAGATTAGCAACAGCACACAGCAGACAGCATCAAGGAGTAACAAAATGTAGTGCATGCATTTCCGAACACCCTGAAGGGTTCAGCCTCTGGGAAATCTGGCAGAAGGACATACGCTAAGGTTCAAGGAGGAAGTGAGAATCCCAGGGGCTAGTTACTAAATGAACCTCAAATTTAAGCATAAGGTTTGGGGATAGAACCATGAAAGCCAGCAGTGCATTCATCTCTAGGGTCCAGAAACTCTATTTGGGAATTTAGGTAGAGGCAAATTTGGTCATGACTGGGTTACAAAGTAGGATAGGGGTTTCCCTAAGCCTCATGTAAAGGAATAAACTGATAGCCCAGTTATCCCGTGTGCAGAGGAAGACCAAACCTGACTCCTTAAATCCTTCGTGACTTAGAATTCATGGTCACAGACATAAGCCAAGCCTATAGGTGAGAGCCAAGGGGCCATAACTGTGGGAAAAAGAGGTACAGGGACAAGGTGCCAAAGTGGTCATTACAGAGTGGAAAGTTAACCCATCCATGAGCTGTATTCAAATAACAGGTGGCTGAAAGCTCCATAGTTATTCCTCCTTATTACATCCTAGGCTTCTGATCCCCAGCTGAGTGCTGTCTGCGCCACACCAGATTGCATCTCTAAGTTGGCTGACATCCCAGGATGCACTTTGCAGCCCCAGGGTTGGATTTGCAGCCTTTGACACCCAGGAGGGTAATCATCCTCCTATTTGGGCTGTTCTGCACCATTTCCTAGGGACAGACTCCCCTCCCAGAGAGATGGAGGTACTCTGGCACTCTAAGAATGCAACTGTATAGACTTGGTTGATGTCCAAGTTAAGTTTTTAAGTAAGAGAACTTGCCATTAAATTACCCCGAGTGACTGTCATCACTCTGAAGCCAGCAAAAGTTACTCTGCTCCATAAAGTTTTGAGAAAGATGTTTGTTGAACTTTGGGCAAATTTATGATTTTTCTCTTCTCAATTCATGGTGAAGACTATTAAGCCAAAGAATTTTTTCCTCGGTCTCTGCTGGAACTAGATAAAGCTGGTTCGTACCGTTATATTCTGAAATATCAAGTTAGGAAATGTGGCAGGGTTTTTTTGTTGTTGTTGCTTGTTTGTTTTTAAATTGTATTAGGTAAAGCAGAATACAATTAATACAGTATAAGACAGACATCTAGCAGATTTCTGGGAGAACAGGGAAATCAAAGAATGATTCTGATCAGAATAATAATCAAGGAAGCCTTGAAGAGATGACATTTCAGCTAGGCCTTGAAAGGAAAGAAAAAAGAAAAAATATTTAAAAAATAATGTGTTGTTGATTTACTTCCTGACCTCCAGAGGGTTTGGGAACATATAATGGCAGAATCTCAGAGAGTTAATAAAGGAGCTGCTTTGCTTTTCATTCTAATATTTTGGCCCCAAGTTAATGAGCACTTAGGTAAGAATGAGAGCTATTAAAAATGGATTGGTGTTTTATCTCTTCTACTCCCCCACTTCCCCACAGTTCTCATTAGGTAAAAAAAATGGAAAGCAGTTCTCTAGTTTCTCCCAGTTTTGAGTTTCCTTGGCTAAGGGCAGTAACAGGGATTTTGTTTTGTTTTAGTTTGTAATGCTGGGGAAGAGTCGAAACCCAAGGGTCAACTCTAAAAAGGCTTTGTTTGCAAATGTTGATAAGGATTGACATCATTAAGCCTGATGGAGCTAGAGGTTGGCGACTAGTGCATTTGCAGAGAAGAGTTATCTGACCTGGGGACGCCTGGGTGGCTCAGTTGGTTAAGCCGCTGCCTTCAGCTCAGGTCAGGATCCCAGCGTCCTGGGATCGAGTCCCACATAGGGCTTCTTGCTCGGCAGGAAGCCTGCTTCTCTCTCTGCCTCTGCCTGCCACTCTGTCTGCCCGTGCTCACTCTCCCTGACAAATAAATAAATAAAATCTTAAAAAAAAAAAAAAGAGTTATCTGACCTGGAAAAGAGCATGGGAAAAGAGCCATGCACACAGCAGGAGTGGGGGTCTGCTTGGATGCAACAGCCCAGAGGTAGAAGGACTTCACATGAGTGTGGCTTAGTGGTACATTGAAAGCCTGGGTGAAGGTAAAGACCAATGAAGCTGACATGGAAACACAAAGACCACAGACAGAGAAGGAACATTGACCCTCTGGGGTACCAGATACCAGAATACTCAGGACCAGACTCTACCCTCATTTGTACAGACCCAATGTAAGTCCAACGGGATAGAGAAGAAATCTTCAATGGTTACTGACTTTGAATTCCAAGTGGAGTTTGGTGTGGGAGGGCTGTAAACCAGATTCTAATTTGATTTACAAAAATTAAGAAATATTACGTTTTTCCATTCTGAGTATCGGGAAAATTCATGACTACCATATTTCAAATCTGCAATGGCACGTTAGAATTCTGTATCTAATTTCCAAGCTATTTTGCTGAAAGCATCTTCAGTTTTTATGTCCATCTTGTAGTCATTAAGAGCTATGTCTTTGGATCAGAAAGATCTACTTTGAATAATAACTATGCTTCTGGTATGGTATATAAACAAAAGTCACTTAATAATGTTGAGTTTCAGGTGCCTCCTCTAGAAAGGGGGCTATCTACCCCAGAGGGTTATCATGGTATTAATCAGATAAGACATTTCTATGGCTCATTACCCAGCACTTGGAACGTATTCAGTCAATGGTAGCTTGGGTGATAATCTCTGTGATGCTGGGACTGGGACCATGAGTATGGTCACCTAGGCTCTCCAACACCAGGACAGAAGCTTGAAAATCCCCTGTAGATCAGTGTCCCTCTTCATCTCCACTTTTCTCCATTTTTAGGTGTCGTACCTGAAAATGACAAATGACTGCACCCCGTGCTCAGGAAGGGAAAGGATGATCTTCCTTCTCTGGTAGGATTTATTCCTGTTTCTGGAAGGAATGTGAATTCAGGATTCAGCTATGGTCTGGATGGGTCTTTTGCAAGAGGTAGGAGAGAACTTCTAATTCTCAAGTTGTTAATGTGCATACAAATCTGTGTTTAATTTTTTTAAATTTTTTAAAAGATTATTTATTTATTTATTAGTTGGAGAGAGAGAGAGAGCACAGGCAGACAGAGTGGCAGGCAGAGGCAGAGGGAGAAGCAGGCTCCCTGCCAAGCAAGGAGCCCGATGTGGGACTCGATCCCAGGACACTGGGATCATGACCTGAGCCGAAGGTAGCCGCTCAACCAACTGAGCCACCCAGGCGTCCCCAAATCTGTGTTTTAAAATACAGCATATTAACAGAAAATCTTAAGTGTAGTAAGGCCAATGTATCAGGAGGTGACTGCCACCAAAAGGATAATTTTTTACTCACAGTTCCCAAGAGGAATTTCAGTGGGCTCTGGGGCAAAGGGGTCAACCCTAGCTGTCTGGTACCTATTCCCTCAATGTAGTGATTAGGATAGTGGCCTGGAGAATGAGACCCCCATAAGGAAGGTAGTTGGGGTGTGTGGCTCTGGATTGGTTGGTTTGTAATGGAAAAGCAAGCCTGGGGGCAAATGGCTTACTATCTTTGGGAATTGGCTAAACCTGGGAGGGGCCATCCCTCCAGGGTCAGGAAGACCCCAGATGTCAGCATCAGGCTACAGAAAAGAAAATACACAGTTAATACACCAGGGGATCTTATTAAAACACAGAATTCTGGGCCCCACCATTCGGACTCATTTGGCCTGGGATGAAGCTCATTCATTTGCATTTCTGATAAGCCCCCAGGTGACGTGGCGTGCTGCTCGTTTGTGGCTCACAATTTAATAAGCAATACTGCTCTGAAGAAGGAGATGAGTGAAGAGCATTGCTGGGACCCCGGAAAACACACTCTTGAGTAGAGGCTATACTTCAACAGCTCCCATCACTCTGCTGAGGATAGCAGAGTGAAACAGATCCTCGAGCTGCCCCCGCTGTCCACAGAACCCGGGTTAAATGGTCTGGTTACTAGAGATCTTAGTTAAGCTCTTTCAGCGCAGAGAGGTCAAGGACAAACAAAACATGGTGGTCTCAGTACAATTCAAAACCATTGAGATGTCCCCCAGAGCCACCTGGGCACTTTACAGGGAATTAGAACCCCATTACTTAATTAACCATCAACCATTTAGGAGAATTTCACCTATGTGAAGGGGCAGACCCCATACTGTGGAGACTTGATTTTCAGGTTTACCCAAACTAACCCAGAACTTAAGTGGGCAGTTTATCGAACCTTCAAAAAACAAGACAGGTTACCACAACCCTGATCAAGTAATGGAACATTTATCAATGCCACAGAGGCTCCCTAATTCCCACCCTCCGTCAGTTTCTTCGTAGGGGGGCCACTGATGATCCTGACTGCTATCACTGTGGATTAGTGGCTGGTTTTGAACGTCATGTAACTTACATCATAGAGTGTAAACTCTTTTGTCTTCTGTGTCTGGTTTCTTTCACTCCACCCCAGGAGCTCCATCTGTGGGGTTTGGTACAGCAGTGGCTCCTTCTCATTGCTGTGTAGTGTTCCACTGTATGAACAAACCACATTTTGTCCCACCTACTGGTGGTGAACATTTGGGTTGTTTCTCTCTCAAGGCACTGTTATGAGCATTCTTACACAGGCCCTGTGGATCCTGTTGGATAGATACCTAGGAATAGAATTGTGGATCATGAGGCTTTGTTTTTAGTACAAGAGATTTCCATAGTGATCATGCTGGCTTGCATGTGTGCCAGCAATGAATGAACATTCCAGTTGCTCTGTGCCTTTGTCAACACATACTGTCATTAGTCCTCTATTCTGGTGGCTGGATAGTGGTATCATATCTTATTTTTTTTTAATGTGTGCCAGTGGAGAATGTTGGCAAGAAGAACAGAGTGAACAGGAGGTGGGGAAATACAAGCTGTATTGGGCGGGGGTGGTTCCTTGGGGTGAAATGTTTCTGTGGATGAGAAATGCAATGGGACATTTCAGCAGGAGTTAGAGTGGGACAGGCCATCAGCTCTTTTCCAGGTATGTTTGAAGCAATGCTTGAAGCAAGAGGCTAACAATCAGAGAATTAAGCAGAATGGGAGTGTTGAATGAGGCATTCAGAAACAGCAAACAAAGAATGTATGTATTCACAAAAAAGACAATTACTGAGTCTTTAGGATGAGGTAGAGGTGTGTTAGCTGGGCCCTGTAGATATAAAAGTAAGTCATGTTCCCTCCTCTTGCAGAGACCACACATACTGAGAAAAGATGAAGAAGATATATAATAAGGCCTTGGCATTTATTGCAGAGACCTGTACAGACTGGAAGCAGGAAGAAGGTATCCATCAATTGGCCTGGTAGGGCTGGGAATACTTTCCGAGGAGGTGACATTGGATCTGAGTCTTGAAAATTAGCAGTGGTTCATTAAGAAGGTAATGAACAAGGAAGCAGGAGCAATGGTTTGAAGAGGTAGAAGATTATGGGCATGTGCTTAGAGAAAGTCCAGTAGTTTTGTTGCAGATGCATGGGAGTGCAGACTGGGAGCAGCTTTGTAAATCCTACTGAGCATGCATGTGCTGTGGGCAGGGAGAAGCCACTGAAGTTCTTCAAAAGGGGAGCTGCCAAGATCCCTTGGAAGGATATTGCGATAGTGTGGGCCTTATGATCTAAGGTCGGCAGCAAAGGAAATAAAAGGAAAGCGACAGATGTGACTTCAAATAAAATATGGCTCAGTTCTCCTCTTGCAGGGCAAAAATCCCCATTTATTGGGAACTGGAAAAGTACTTAAGGTGATGATTTTGTTCTGCTAGGGTGGGCCCAGTCCGAAGGTAATTTTTCAAAAGCAGCTGCTCTAAGTGTTAGTTAAATGGTGCCAGGGGATTCACTGGACACAGGTGTCATGTTCAATCTCATTCATCTATCAATAGAGCCAGACTCGGAGCGCCGGCTGGATGCTGGATGGCAGCAGGGCACCTCTGAAACAGGAATTCTATTAGCAGATGCATCTCACTGCTTCAGTCTGGGGTTCTGCTGCAGACTTCCAAGAGAGCCTCAAGTCCTTGACTTCCATTTTGCTTCTCCACCACTTTGGCAGGGGCTCCTGCAGGGGTGACTCAAATAAGCCCCTCTCGTATACTCTTCCCGTTGTTTGAAGACGTTCCTCCGCATTCTTTGTTTTCTCCTGCATTTTTAAGATGGGAAAAGAATATTTAAGCATTTAATTAATTGGATACATAATAAGAGCATTTGGTACATTTTAAAAGGTACATAGGAAGCAGCTGTGACAAATGAATTTCTCTCCCTTTCCTTTCCCTGTTTACCTACTTTCTGTTCCTAGGGGCAAATGCACTTCTCCACTTTATTGTGTATCATTTCAAAGATGTTCTATGCAATTACAAACATGTGCCTATTTTTTTTTTTTAAAGCATAAAGTGTTACACGTCCTACACCTTATTCTCTACCTTATGTGCATCTTGGATATGGTTCTCCATCGCTCCCTTTTTGTGAAGGCTGCGTGGTCTTCCATTGCGAATACATTGTCATTGATTTAACCAGGGTGCTCTTAATAGACTTTTAAACAGTTCCTAAATTTTTTGCTACTACAAACAATGCCTTAGTGAATATCCTTATTTCTCATGTAGACATATTTAGAAGATAAATTCCTATAAATGGAACCACTGGGCCACCAGCTATGAAAATTGATAATTTTGAGAGATTTTACCAAATTATCCTTTATAGGGGTTGTTCCAATTTTTGTTCCTAAGGGGAGTCTGACCTTTTGTTTTGTTTTGTTTTTTCCACATGTTCCCTAACACTACAGTGTACTATGCAATTTTGGCTTTTGTCCATTTCAAGTATAAAATTTTTCAGTTGAGAAATGTATTTGGGTTTTTCTTTTCATTTATCTTATTAGTGAGGCTGATCATCTTTGCATGGTTCTGAGTTATTTGAAATTCCTTTCAAGAAAAGAACGCTGATCATATATTTTCCCATAAGATTATATATCTTTTTCTTACCGATTGGTAAGAGCTCACTGTATATTAAGAAAACTATTCCTTTCTGCATAAGATGCAAGCCTTGTCTTCAGTTTGCTGAGTTTGGACTTTATTTATTTATTTTTGTAATAACAAATTTAAAAAAATTTTATGGGGCGCCTGGGTGGCTCAGTGGGTTAGGCCTCTGCCTTCGGCTCAGGTCATGATCCCAGGGTCCTGAGATCAAGTCCCGCATCGGCAGGGAGCCTGCTTCCTCCTCTCTCTCTGCCTGCCTCTCTGCCTACTTGTGATCTCTCTCTGTCAAATAAATAAATAAAATCTTTTAAAAAAATAAAAAAATTTTATGTAGTAAAATTTCTTTTCAGTTTTGGGTCATACTTACAATTTTTCAACTGTCGGATTATTTTATGTTACCGTGATCTCTTTTAATACTGTTAGTGTGGGACGCCTGGGTGGCTCAGTTGGTTAAGCAGCTGCCTTCGGCTCAGGTCATGATCCCAGCATCCTGGGATCGAGTCCCACATCAGGCTCCTTGCTTGGCAGGGAGCCTGCTTCTCCCTCTGCCTCTGCCTATGTTTGCTTGCTCTCTCTTCCTCTCTCTCTGTCAAATAAATAAATAAAATCTTTCAAAAAAAATAATACTGTTAGTGTAGGCGTGCCTGGGTGGCTCAGTCAGTTAAGCATCTGACCCTTCAGCTCAGGTCACGATCCCAAGGTCCTGGAATCGAGTCCTGCATTGCGGTCCCTGCTCAACACGAAGCTTGCAACTCAATCTCCCTCTGCCCACAGCTCCCCTTGCTTGTGCTCTCTCTCCCTGTCAAATGAATAAATTAAAAAATCTTTAAAAAATACTTTCAGTGTCATTTTTAAAAATGTGTATTTTGAAATAATTTTGATCGTACAGAAGAGTGGTAAAGGTAGTCTTCACCTACCTTTGGCCAGGGTTAACACTTTGTACAACTGAGGTACAAATAATAAAACCCAGAAGTCAACATGGTAACAATACTCTTTTTTTTTTTAATTTAAGCTTTATTTAAACATATAATGTAACCCCACCCCCCTCTCCCAACCCCTCTCCCCCCCACCCCCCTCAGTTTGTTTTATGACATTAAGAGTCTCTTTTGGTTTGTCTCCCTCCCGATCCCATCTTGTTTCATTTTTACTTTTCCTACCACCTTAACTCCCACCCCCGTTGCATCTCCACTTCCTCATATCAGGGAGATCATGTGATAGTTGTCTTTCTCCAGTTGACTTATTTCGCTAAGCATAATACGCTCTAGTTCCATCCATGTCGTCGCAAATGGTAAGATTTCATTTCTTTTGATGGCTGCATAGTATTCCATTGTATATATATACCACTGCTTCTTTATCCATTCATCTGTTGATGGACATCTAGGTTCTTTCCATAACTTGGCTATTGTGGACATTGCTGCTATAAACATTCGGGTACACGTGCCCCTTTGGATCACTACGTTTGTATCTTTAGG
>ML103301.1:25702-237215 GCA_003697995.1 Taxidea taxus jeffersonii
CTGCGGTTGAGGTCGAAGAGGTTGCTGCCTGTGTTCTCCTCAAGGATTTTGATGGATTTCTTTCTCATGTTGAGGTCCTTCATCCATTTTGAGTCTATTTTCGTGTGCGGTGTAAGGAAATGGTCCAATTTCATTTTTCTGCATGTGGCTGTCCAATTTTCCCAACACCATTTGTTGAAGAGGCTGTCTTTTTTCCATTGGATATTCTTTCCTGCTTTATCGAATATTAGTTGACCATAGAGTTGAGGGTCTATTTCTGGGCTCTCTATTCTGTTCCATTGATCTATGTGTCTGTTTTTGTGCCAGTACCATACTGTCTTAATGATTCTTAATTAAACATAGACTCTAATGGGATTTCCACAGTTTTCCATGTAATGTCCTTTTTTCTGTTACAGGTATCAATCCAGAATGCCACATTTTATTGTCCCGTGTCCCTAATCTCCTCTATTATGTGACAGCTCCATAATCTTTGTCTTTTGTGAACTTGACATTTTTGAAGCATTCCAGTTCCATTTAGTTTTGTCTGACATTTCCTTATTTAGATTATGGATTTTTAAGAAGAGTATCAGAGTTGGTGTATCCTTCTCAGAACATTGTATCAGGACTACATAATGATATGTTTTATAACTGGAAATGTTAAATTTGATCATTTGCTTAAGGCTGTGTCTGCCAGGTTTCTCCACTGTAAAGTTACTATTATTCTTTGTATAATTAATAAATATTTAGGGTAAGATATTTGGAGGAAATATACATATATATTAGTATGCATACACTGTATTTATCTGGATATATTTTATATATGCATACACTCATGGGTTTCTCTTTTATAATACATATTAAAATATATCTTTGTAGCATATGTGTTTTGGGGCACCTGGGTGGCTCAGTTGGTTAAGCATCTGACTCTTGATTTTGGCTCAGGTCATGATCTCAAGTCATGGGATCAAGCCTTGGGTCTTGCTCCATGCTCTGCATCTTGTCTGCTGGAGATTCTCTCCTTCTTGCTCTGCCCCAACCCTCTAACTTGTGTGTGTGTGTGTGTGTGTGTGTGTGTGTATGCACACTTGTGCTCTCTCTCTCTCAAAAAAAAAAATCTTATATGTTTCAAAACATATACTTAAAAATATATTTTAATATATAAATGTGAGATAAAATATTAAAATAAACCAAATAATATTACATATACTATATAATTATATAATAATATGTAATTTAAAGTTGTATTTAGTACATATAAATATAAGTATTAATATAATAAACTATAATACAATAGAATTAATAAAATATATTATAAATATGTATAAATGTAAAGTATACATATTTATATAAAAATATATTTAATATATTTTTTAAAGAAAAACACATGACTTCATACAGATACCTCAGGCTTCACTCCAGCACAAATTTTAGAGTTTCCCTTTTGTTTATTTGTAACTTCCTTCTCCCACGGTTTAAAACCTGGCTGTCATTATCTGTAGTACATTTACTTATTTGTTTACCCTTACTATATGTGTAAAGTGGTTTTAGAATTGCTAGCACATATCCCTTCGAGAAACAAATATACTAACTAGAGTACAGTGTTTGTACACAGGTTCCTTTTGCCTTTGGCCAGGCAAAAAAACCTGTCATGTAGTGCAGCTCCTTTCTTACCCACCCCTTTCAGTGTGATTATGTTATTCACTGTCAACATGATTATATGTAGTCACCAGAGTCTGCAGTGTATTTGGGGTTGCCTCAGTGAGCTGACTGATTTTTTAAAAATTTAAGTACGATACTATTCACTCTTCGTGGGATGCCGAACCGTGGATTTTGACAATCACATGGAATTGTGTATTGATCAACATAGTACCGTAGCGGATGGTCCACTGACCCACCCCGACATTTCCTCATGCTGCTTCATTGCAATGAACTCTCCTCCCAGCCTCAAACTGACCATCACTGCTCAGTTTTGCATTCCTATTGTTTTGTCTTTTCAAGAATATCATATAAATGGGATCGATCAGTATACAGTCTTTTGATCCAGACTTCTTTCACTGGGCCAAGTGTATTTTAGATTAATCTATGTTGTTGAGTGGATCCATAGCACATTCCTTAAATATCACATATTTATTGGTGTATCGTTGAGATACAATAAACAGCACGTATTGAAAGTGTTGATTTGCCAAGTTTTGAGATAAGTATGCAACCATACAACCTTCACTACAATCAAGAGACCCATCACTACCAAAACCTTCCTTGTCCCCCTTTGTCATCACTTCTCATGTCCTTCTCCACTTCTTCTATCCCTAAGCATCCACTGATGTGTTGTCGCTATGGATATATTTGCATTGGCTAGAATCTTATAGGGATAAGATTATATGATTTGTATCCCTTTTGTCTGGCTTCTTTCCCTCAGCAAAATTATTTTAGGCTTCATCCCTGATATAGTGTATTTCACTCGTTCATTCCTTTCTGTTGCAGGATTGTAGTCCATTGGATGGATAAAATTCAAGTTTGTTAATCCATTCACCTGTTGGGGTTATTACAAATAGTGATTATGATCATCCATGCACTACTTTTGGGGAGATGCGTATATGCTGTCATTTTTCTTGAACAAAATAGAATGGTTGGATCAGATGGTGGACGTATGCTGAAATTTCAAGAAATTGCCAAACTCTTGCAAAGTGGTTGCCCCATTTTACATTCCTATTAGCAATGCACGATAGTTGTGCGTAGTGTCTCTGTGTTGTTGCCAATACATGTTATGGTCAATCTTTTTACATTTTAGTGATTCTAATTGGTATGCAGTGGTATTTTATTGTGTGTAATTTACATTTTCTTAATGACTAATGATGTAGAGATTCATTCCACAAGTTCATTTGCCTTCTCTTCTAGTAACATGATTGCTTGAATCTTATGTTTTTAAAAAACTTTTTTCCTTTGTATTCAATTTTAAGATATATTTTGAATATATTTAAATGTCTGTTGTCTATTAAAAGTCTGTGGGGCGCCTGGGTGGCTCAGTGGGTTAAAGCCTCTGCCTTCAGCTCAGGTCATGATCCCAGGGTCCTGGGATCGAGGCCCACATCGGGCTCTCTGCTCCATTGGGAGCCTGCTTCCTCCTCTCTCTCTGCCTGCCTCTCTGCCTACTTGTGATCTCTGTCTGTCAAATAAATAAATAAAATATATTTTTTAAAAAGTCTGTTATCAGACACATAACTTTTAAACTCTTCTAGTCTGTGGCTTGTCTTTCATATTCTTAAGACATCTTTTGGAGGGGCACCTGGGTGGCTCTGTCATTAAGCTTCTGCCTTTGGCTCGGGCCATGATCCCAGGGTCCTGGGATCGAGCCCCACATTGGACTCCCTGCTCAGCGGGAAGTCTGCTTCTCCCTTTCCTACTCCCCCTCCTTGTATTCCTTCTCTTGTGGTCTCTCTCTGTGTCAAATAAATAAATAAAAGCTTTAAAAAAAGAAAGAGAGACCTTTTGGAAAGCAGAGTTTTAAATTTTGCTGAAGTCCAATATATCAATTTCTTCTTTTATGACTCATGCTCTCAGGGTCTATGGAAGAAATCTTTGCTATATTTTATTTTGTGTCATAGGGAAGGTCATAAAATTTTTCTCCTTTGTTTTCTTCTGGATGTTTTATAGTTTTAGATTTTACATTTATGTTTATGTGCTTATTTTTAAGTTAATTTAAAGTTAATTTTTATTTATGGTGCAAAGTATGTAATGACTTTTTTTTGAGGGAGCAGCAGGCAGAGGGAGAAGCAGGCTCCCTGCTGAGCAAGGATTCCCAACTCGGGACTCGATCCCAGCACCCTGGGATCATGACCTGAGCCAAAGGCAGATGCTTAACTGACTGAGCCACCCAGGCACCCCATGAAGTTTTTTTCTTTTGGTTGTTTTGTTTGTTTGTGGATATCCAATTTTTTCAGCACCATTTGGTGAAAAGTCTCTTTATTCACTGAATTGCCTTTGCACCTTTGCCAAAAATCAGTTGTTCATATATATGTGAGTCTGTTTCTGGATTCCCTATTTGTTAAATGTTCCTATTTATTTATCTTTCCACCAGTACCACCTCGTCTTGATTATTATAATTTTATAATAATTCTTGAAATCAGGTAGTGTCAGTCTTCCAACTTTGTTCTTTTCTTTTCTTTTTTCTTTTTCCTTTTTTTTTTTTTTTCCAGAATTGCTTAGCCTATCTAGGTCTTTTATATTTCCATATGAATTTGAAAACTGGTTTACCAATTTCTGCAAAAGCATCCCGGATTTTTATTGGGATTTCATTGACTCTTTTTATTGGGATTTCATTGACTCTTTATTTGGGAGATAATTTGCATTTTAATAATATTGATTCCTCAACCAATAAACATACCTATCTCTTCCTTCATTATGTCTCCTTTTTGTTTTCTGAGAAAACAAAACTTTCCCATATTTGTCAGATTTATTCTTCAGTATTTCACATTGTTGATGCTATTGTAAATTATACTCTTTTTTAAAAAAAGATTTTATTTATTTATTTGGCAGAGAGAGCACAATAGAGCATAAGTAGAGGAGAGCAGCAGAGGGAAAGAGAGAAGCAGAAGCAGTCCAGGATTCTGGGATCATGAATTGGGCTGAAAGCAGATGCTTAACTGGCTGAGCCACCCAGGCATCCCTGTAAACTATACTCTTGGTTAAATTTCTATTTCTGACTGTATGTTGCTAGTGTATAGAAATACGATTGATTTTTCTCATTGATTTTATATCCTCAAACTCATGCTAAATTCAGTTATTAGTTCTAGCAGGTTTTTGTGTTTCCATTAAATTATCTATGTAGAAGATCATATGTAGAAGCAGGTTCTTACATGTACATGAAGTGGTATGATAACATTTGAAGCTAGAATATGGGAAGTTAAAAAGGTATAATATAAATCTTAGAGCAACTGCTAAAATGAAACAACTGAGTTATAGCCAAAAAGACACCAAGTTGTTAAATGTTGATATGAACTTTGGGTTGCATATGGCCCTTCTTTTCCCTACATCTGTATCTTTGGGGTAAATACCCAGTAGTTCAATTGCTAGGTCATAGGGTAGCTCTAGTTTTAATTTTTTGAGGAACCTCCACACTGTTTTCCAAAGTGGCTGCACAAATTTGCATTCCCACCAACAGTATAAGAGGGTTCCCCTTTCACCACAACTTCTCCAACATTTGTTTTTTATTGCCTTGTCAATTTTTGCCAGTCTAGCTGGTGTAAGGTGGTATCTCAATGTGCTTTTTATTTGAATTTCCCTGATGTCCATGATAGCTAAATTGTGGAAGGAGCCAAGATGCCCTTCAACAGACAAATGGGTGAAGATATGGTCCATATACATAATGGAATATTACTCAGCCATCAGAAAGAATGAATACCCAAGTTTTGCATCACCGTGGATGGGACTGGAGGAGATTATGCTGAGTGAAATAAATCAAACAGAGAAAGTCAATTATCTATGGTTTCACTTATCTGTGGAACATAAGGAATATCAAGGAGGACATTAGGACAAGGGAAAAATGAAGGCGGGGGGAATCAGAGTGGGAGATGAACCATGAGAGACTATGGACTCTGGGAAACAAATAGAAGGTTTTAGAAGGGAGGGAGGTGGGGAGATGGATTAACCTGGTGACAGGTATTAAGGAGAGCATGGATTGCATGAAGCACTGGGTATTATATGCAAAAAATGAATCATGGAACACTACATCAAAAACTAATGATACACTGTATGGTGACTCACATAACACAATAAAAATACAATAAAATATAAAATAAAACATTGCTGTGGGTATCAGTATTTATACGGCTAAATATCAGTATTTATTGTGTTGATAAAGATATTCAACTTATCCAAAACAAAGCAGAAAAACAGGAAAAAGAGAAAAAAATATGGACAAAAAAGAGACTAATAGCAAGATGATAGATTCAAACCTGAAAATATCAGTAATATGGGAGGTGAAAATTGTCCTGTATGATCGACAGGTGCTGTTGCTTCAAATCTTTTCAGATGTTCCTTTCCCCAGCTCAGAGCAGTTTCTACCCAGGCATCTGCTGATCAGTGCTCACCTGAATACTAGATGAGGCGTCTCAGCAGATCTCTGTAGTTCTATGTCTTTGCCGTTCCCTTCTCTATTCTACTCTGCCTTGGAAATTCTAGCCATCTTGGTTTCCCTAAATTCTTGGCTCTGTCTCTTCAGTTTGGGAAATCTGCTAGTCTCCACCAGGATTCCCTCACCCTGTACTTTGTCCTGGAAACCCTCTCAAGGCAGCAAGTTGAGACAAATCAGGGGGCTCACTTCATTTGTACTCTGTCTTTCAGGAATCCTTGTTCTTCATAGCTTGGTATCTGATGTCTTGCAAAGCTGTTGTTTCACATATTTTATTGGGTTTTGTTTGTTTCAGTCCAGAGCACAAATACAGTCTTTATTACTACCCCTTGGTCAGAAACAGAAATCAGTTTATTCCTTTTTATTGCCAAGAATACTCATTGCAAGGATGTTTGCAGTTTGTTTACCCACTCACTTATTGAAGAGCTACATTGTTTCCAGGGTTTGACGACCTGAATAAAGCTTCTGTAAACATTTGCATGCAGCTCTTGTAAGAACACAAATTTTCAATTAACTTAGTTAAATACCTAGGAGTGGTATTACTCAGTCACTTGGTAAGGGTGTATTTAATTTTATAAGAGACTGCTGAGTTGTTTCCCAAAGTGACTGTACTACTTGGCATTCCCACCAAAAATCTATGAGGGTTCCAGGTGCTCTGCATTCTTGCCAGCACTTGGTGTTATAAGTTGTTTATTGATTTATTTCTAGTCATTGTAACACATGGATAAATGGTATCTCTCTTTCTTTTTTTTTTTAAGATTTTATTTATTTATTTGACAGACAGAGATCACAAGTAGGCAGAGAGAGAGGAGGAAGCAGGCTCCCCGCTGAGCAGAGAGCCTGATGGGGGCTTGATCCCAGGACCCTGAGATCATGACCTGAGCCGAAGGCAGACGCTTTAACCCACTGAGCCACCCAGGCGCCCCAACTGTATCTCATTGTGATTTTAATTTGCACTTCCCTAATGACTAATAATATTGAATATCTTTTTATATGTGCATTTGCCATCTGTCTTCTTTTTGATGAAAAGCCTATCGAGAACTTTTACCCATTTTTTAAAATTGGGTTGCCTATTTTCTTATGTTTTGAATGAGTTTTTATTTATTTATTTATTTATTTATTTATTTATTTATTTAGAGAGTGTGTGTGAGCTGGGAGGAGGGGCAGAGGAAGAGGGAGAGAACCTGCAGCAGGTTCCCTGGTGAGTGTGGAGCCTGACATGGAGTCATCTCACAACCCCGAGATCAGGATGTGAGCCAAAATCAGGAGTCTGATGCTTAACTGACTGACCCAACTAGGAGCTCCTTATTTCTGAGTTTTGAGTATCTTTATGTCTTTATATATTATGGACATAAATCCTTTATCAGACGTTATTTGCAAATATTGTGCTCCCAGTCTATGGCTTATCTTATGTTTCATTTTTTTATTTGTTTATTTGTCAGACAGAGATCACAAGTAGGCAGAGAGGCAGGCAGAGAGAGAGGAGGAAACAGGCTCCCCGCTGAGCAGAGAGCCTGATGCAGGGCTCGATCCCAGGACCCTGAGATCATGACCTGAGCCGAAGGCAGAGGCTTAACCCACTGAGCCACCCAGGCGCCCCTCTTATGTTTCATTTTCAATCTCCTTTTATGAGGGATTTGATCTGGCAAAAGTACAATAAAAAGTGTGATTTTATTAAAATTCCAAAGCTATTTATCGACTGATGGAATAAAGGATTTTAAGCACAGTAATTTTTTTTATTTTTTATTAACATGTAATGTATTATTAGCCCCAGGGGTACAAGTCTGTGAATCGCCAGGTTTACACACTTCCCAGCACTCACCATAACACATACTCTCCCCAATGTCCATAACCCACCTACCCCCTCCATACCCTCCTCCCCACAGCAATCCTCAGTTTGTTTCATGAGATTAAGAGTCTCATGGTTTGTCTCCCTCCTGATCCCATCTTGTTTCATTTTTTCCCTCCCTACCCCCCAGAACCCCCACCTTGCCTCTCAAATTTCTCATATCAGGGAGATCATATGATAATTGTCTTTCTTTGATTGAGTTATTTGGCTAAGCATAATACCCTCTAGTTCCATCCATGTTGTTGCAAATAGCAACATGCTATTTGCTATAGCAAATAGCAAGATTTCATTTATTTTGATGGCTGCATAGTATTCCATTGTAGATATACACCACATCTTCTTTATCCATTCATCTGTTGATGGACATCTGGGCTCTTTCCATCGTTTGGCTATTGCGGACATGGCTGCTCTAAACATTTGGGTGCACGTGCCCCTTCGGATCACTACCTTTGTATCTTTAAGGCAAATACCCAGTAGTTAAGCACAGTAATTTAAAGTGATTTATATCTGAGTAAGTTTTGAGAGTGAATTGAGTGTAGTAACAAGGTCAGGACATTTGTTTTCTCTTTCCAACTCAGCCACTAATGATACGATACTAAATATCTTGACTTCTCCAGGCTTCATTTCCTCAGCAGCACATGTTTAACTTTGAACGAAGCTTTTCAAAGTTACTAACAGAGAACGTAATAACATTCTGTGTTAACTTTCCTGGAAATTATAATTTTGTCTTGATTTTTTTTCATTTTCATAATAATATAATAGTGCCTTTTGTTAAGAGTTATATTTATGTATGTTTCTTCTATTTATATATTCAGATAATTTGAAAACTAGAAAATGCACATGCAAATAAAGAGGATGAAGAGTGAAAGAGGAAGAGCTTTTTTGCATTTTATCAAGCTAAAATATTAGCACTTCATTTATTTTTTTAAAATTCCATATAAACAAGATATGTTACTTCTAGGCATAGATAGTAAATTATTTCAGAAATAACATATATTATTTAGGGGCATTGGAATTATATTTTTCAGCCATCTAAACTGATCCTTTTATTGTGGTATAGTGTCAAAATATGTTTTGAGGAAAAATTCTATCCTAGTGTCTTTTCCTCTGTCATTTAATGATGAACAATTTCCAATGTATAAAAATTTCCAAAAATTATGAAGGCACTACCCATAAACCTACCATATGACTTATACAATGAGCAATTTACTACATTACTATATTTCCTTTATCATGTACCTGTCTATCCTTCCTACCACCCACCTATCCATACACCTTATTTTCTGATGTGTTTTGAAACCTGTGGATTTTTCACATTTGAGTATTTATTAGGAAGAGATCTTTTGGTTGTATGATGAGATCACTGTCTCTACCATATACTTGTCCATTAAAAAAAAAATCATCCCACTAAATCTTGTTAAAGTTCCCAAAGCTGGGAAATTCTCCAAAGAATCCTGGCCTGGGAGCGCCTGGGTGGCTCAGTGGGTTAAGCCTCTGCTTTCGGCTCAGGTCATGGTCTCAGGGTCCTGGGATTGAGTCCTGCATCGGGCTCTCTGCTTAGTGGGGAGCCTGCTTCTCCCTCTCTCTCTGCCTGCTTCTCTGCCTACTTGTGATCTCTTGGTCAAATAAATAAATAAAATCTTAAAAAAAAAAAAAGGAATCCTGGCCTGTACCCCTGGATATGTTGAATTCAGATCTGGGGTAAGCCTAATATCTGAATCCCCCACACAACTTCCTCCCCTTAGCTCCACAATTGTTTGAATTGCCCACCGAAGCATTTCCCCCAACACAGCCTGAGAGAGTCAATAAGAAATAGCACATGTGGGGAAAGGCCATGATGCACTCTAGTTTTAACAGTCTGAGGAAGAGGGAGTCAGAGAGAAGATATTCCAGAAATGAAATTCAGTGAGGGAAGGTATGCTCAGAAGGGCTGAGATTAGATGGTGCTCATAAACAGCCCGTCCCAAACCTAGTTGTCTGAAAGAATCATTTGAGAGAACTAAATTAAAAACAGAAGCTTAGTTCCTAACCAAGAGTTTGATTTAGTCCTCAGTGAGGGCCTGAATCTGCACTTTTAACAAGTGATACAGGTAGTCTGGATGCTACTGGTCGATAGGCCGTAATTTAAGAATTCCACCAGAATTAAAGACGTGTAGGGGGGTATAGAAGAGCTAGCTGAGACATGATAGCTTTTAGTACAAGTTAAGTGATATTCACATGTGAGTGTCCCCAGCTTGATTCTTACCTATGTCTATTGCTGGAACTCACACACATTGGGTTAGCTGGTAGACCAGGCCACCAGAATTTGATTGGCCAAAAGGCTCATATAGACAAGCTTGATCCAGTACCAAACTGATGCACAGCTGAAGGGAGGGATAGATCAGATTTCCAGACAGTGTTTTGCTCTCAGTCATGAATCCTGACCCTGGCTGCTAGTCTTGGAACAAGCAAGGAAGGGGCGTTTGAGCAAAAACTGAAAAAAAGATTTAGCGAATGACTCCAAAATATTGAAACACAAGCAGCATTTCTTTGTTGTTCAGAAGACAGAGCAAGATACAAAAGGAGGTAGAATTTTATAGGGAGACTCAGTGCATGGAGAACTCCAGAGAACAGCAGTCCTCAGCATTATGCAATAGTTATGGTACATAGTGGGAGACAGCAGTTCCCAGAAGAAGTTAATGGAAAGGCTCAGGGAGACCCTCAGGGTCTTTGATGCCTAGGGCATCACTGAAGCCAAAGTATCAGAGGAAAAAATGGCAGCTGTTTTTGTTTGGTTAGCATTATTCTGAAGCATCCTGAAATAATTGATGGTTGGGGGTGATTTTAAAAGGATGAATGTCTTCAGTTACTGGCAAAGTTTGGGTAAGAGTCAGCAAGATATGACTTATATAGGTGTTGAATTTAAATTCCATTGGCTTGTTAGGTGAAATTAAGAACTTATAAAGATGGCCAAAAGAAATCAAGGCCCCAAGAAATTAATGAGGCAACATATTAAGACAAGGGAAGAACAGATGCTTTGTAAACTCATCTGCCTTAATAGATACTGCTTGGTTTATCTTCCTCTAATTAAAAGTTATTTTATTAATTTTAACTTAATAGGAAATTGTTATTTAGGCTGCAGGCATAATGGTCTTCCTGATTCCTGTGTTGTTCTTTCCTTCTCTCAACTCTTGCTTTGAACTTGTTTTACTGATTCCCTTTCTGTAGCATTTCCTGGATTCTTCTCCTTTGATACCTTTAAAAAAGTGTATTTTCCTATTTCTCTCCATCACACAAAAGAAGTGGGATTTCAGGGTAGAATCCATGGGGATGTTTGTCCATCTCATCTCCCAGCCCGTGCCTATGATCCACCATATAGATGTCTGTCCCATCCAGGCCAGGGAGAACTGTACAGAAAATGACCTTCTTTCCAATGATGGCCTTCACCCCTCACCTGAGAAGACATATAATGATCAATTTTGAAAAGTATCTGATATGCTTTCACTTTCCTCCAGGAGCAATGAACACTTAGAGTATTGAAGAAAAAATGAACTCTAAAATGCTAGGTGCCAAGATGTTTGCATTTGGAACCTGGTAACATTGGGATTTAGTTGACCAGAATTTCTGTGGGCTGTGCCACTCAGGACACACACAGGTGGTTGAGAAGAGGTTTGTATTTGTGTCTTAGTTTTGTCCAACAGGTGATCTCTCTGGAGAAGCCATCCAGTCATGACAAAGGAGGGTGAGGTAAACACCATCTAAAGATATATTGAGGCTCAAATGAGAGCTTAATGCAGGGAGAGTTCTTGCAACATCAGAATGTAAATAATTTACTTTTCTCATTCATTCAGCGGGGAGAGGGGAGGGAAGATTAATGGGCAGTTTAAAAGAAAGTCCAGTTAAAACCTTTGCCGCCCTAATGTCATGGAGGCAAGAGCCAGCTTAATCTAAACAAAAGGGGCAGCTCACCCATTTGGACAGGGCTGGGAGACCACACAGTGGCTGAGAATTGCCCATCAGCAGGGTCCCGCTCTTTATAGACCATTTGTTTCCATTTGTAGTGAAAAAGGAGATGCTCTTGTAGAGGTTAAGTCAGCTAGTTATTTGTTATAAACTTTCAGAAAGGAATGGGTCTGAAACAAGTCTTAAGTGTTTCAGTGACAAACATTTAACGTCACCTTGGAGATTTATGGCACTTCTGTTCACCCTTTGAAAGCTTTTAGTTCAGTGGCAATGGTTACTGGGGGCTTGTCCAGCAAAAAGGAGGTTCTTTCTGTCATCTTGTCGTTTGAGCACTGGCTGGAGAATATTCCAAAGTTTTGGTAATGAATAATCATCCTTTCCGCTCACACCCTCATCTGCCCTGCAAGTATGATCTGGCATCTGGAGCTCACAAATCCACTCCCCAGCTATGACTGAGGGAGGAGGGCAGGCAGAGCTAACCCCAGGCTACCCCTGTAGCCACAGGACCACAGAGCAGGGAGGGTCAGCCCAGGTGGCTCATACCCATTGTCGGCCACTGCTACGCTGGATGTCCAGAGTACCTGTGGTATTGGGGTACTTGCCCTCGAATAATCTAAATGGGGAAGGCTCATCACATAGTGGCCATGGCTTCATTCCCTTTTTTTCCATCCAAATGTTTATGAATATAGCCCTCACTGACTTGACTAGAGGAGATTGGACTTCCTTAGAAGTACGTACTGACCCTTTCCAACAAGACAGCTGCTCAGTGTGAGGCACTGCCATACTGAGAGTTCTGTGGCTGCTGGCCATACTAGAAACCACACTGCCATCACCTGGCCTTGGGATAGGGGGTACAGGGAGAGAGACACAGGGCTTCCCTCCTAATTCTACAAGGACATGATTCTATGTCTAATGGAGCCCCATTAGGACTTACAGCGACTTCAGGTGTAGCCAGATCAGTTCTGAAGGGGCATTTAGTACATGCCAGAGCTATTCTAAGATTTTGTGTGTATTATCCCATTGATCTTCACAACCACCTGATGTGATCCATTTTACAGATGAGGGAACTAAGTAAGGCACAGAGAGGTTCTGTAACCTGCTCAAGGGCACAGAACTAGCGAATGCAGAGTGGGATTGGGATCGGCCTGCAAGATTCCAGAGCCCCTTAATTGTGCATGCTCTGCTCTGTCCTTTCCTTCTGGGAAGCTCCATGCAATTCCATGCCTTCAAGTTCAGGCCCAAAGGACCTGCTAAAAGGCCCCAAAAGGGCCATGGACTTTCCCTTAAATCCAGCCTGAGATTTATCCACTAAGTCTTTTTGTCCTACCCTAGGACTGAACTCTTTCAAAAGATGACTGTTAGCCCATTTCTTTTGGAAGAAGCTTTGACATACAGAGACTCTCACCCAAAGGCAGCACTCCTCTGGTGGTGCTGTGGGATGACGTAAGTATGTTTTCTAAGATCTGGGATATTCAGTCAGGATACACCACAGTCACTTCTGTTTCTTTCCCAAATCTCCTTCTTTAAAGCAAAAAATAAAAGAGCTCCAGACTCACATTGCTTTGCTGCTTTGAACAGCTAAATAAGAACACATACGGTTCTGTGAGTGTTAGCAGTGCTATGGATGTACGGGGGATTCTAAATTCCTACACAAGAAAGAATCTTTTCTCTAACTCCATGGTTCTGGAAAACACTGCTGGGAAGAACTTAAGCCAAGGCAACTGGATTATAAAACATTCAATCTCTATAGGTTACTCTACTATGCAGTTATAATGGCAAATCGCTGGCTGAAAGGAAAGTGTAGCAAATACATAGATCTGCTGAAAGATCTACTGTATTTATCTTACCAAACAGAACATGTAATTATAGACTAAAATGTATGTGGTCTGGGGAGTTCATAGCACTGGGGTCTCAAAGGACAAGACTGTGTGTGAGAGAGAGAGCAAGGGATAGAAATAGAGAAGGGCAGGGAGCAGATAGAGAGAATGTGATGTGTTTGCTTTACATTGCTACCTACAAGGTCCTGTCCAATGCCAATCTTGCCAAATTTCAGGTGGCATAAAATTCTCTTGCTGCTTTTATTTTTGTAATAACAAGTATTAACTTTCATTAACTGAAGTAGGAGAAGATGAAGTGAATCTGTAGAAATTTCCATCACACAAAACTTTGGATCATAAGAAATTCCCTCAAGGTTAGATAAGAAGATTCTGGAAACCACCAAGAGGGCAATTGTTTCTCCTCCCACACTGGCTCAACAGTGGCACATTACTTGAGTTCTTGGCTTGTTTCAGTGATTGAAAATTAACCTATCTAGGTATATTCATGCTTTCTTTCCCTCAGAACTTTTTCCTCCTCTACTGAGCTACTGTTTATTGTCACTAGGGCTAAGATTCTATCTTTATCCTTGATGTTAAATAATTAAATGAGGTTAGGTCTTGAGGCTGTAATTTTTATCAGTTATTCCCCACCTGTGCTATAAGTGTTCAGTTGGTACACTGAACAGATTTTTCTTTCTCAGGGACAAATTTTTCTGTATTATATTTCTGAATACCTTTTCCTACCCACTCTTTGGGTTTTTGATGGTGGTGACACCAATTCCCTTTATGTTGGATCTTCTTTGTCTTCTATATTAATCAGCCACTTGAACGGCTTTAATTTCTTTGTCTTTTTCATTCATTAGGCATACCATGTGTCCTCCCTCTGTGCCATTAACATAGTGGTTAGCCTTATTTACTATAGTTCTTGCTTTTTCTAGAACGCTGTAAGACCCAAAATAGCGTTGTGATGATCCTTCACCTGGTTTCTTCGTTCTCTCTTTTCCTCTCTACATTTTATTTTATGATCTTGTTTCTCAATTGTAGTTTTAGTGAATTTGTATTCTTTGGTTCATGCAATTCAGTCATGCTTTTTTCCAGGCTGATCCCTTTACCTATTTTTTTTTTTTTGGTACTGTTTTTATTGTTCCTGATAATTTTTTCCCTCTTTATCTCTTGTTGGAATTTATATACAGAATTAACATGTCATTTCATTGCATCTTGCTCATGTTTATTCTGGGTATTTTCCCTCATCTTCCTCCATTGTACTATATTTTGAGGGCTGTATTTTTTTTTGTTTATTTTTCTTTGGACTGTTTTTTTGGTTTTGTTTTTGTTTTTGTTTTTTGAGCACAGGAGAAAAGAAGTCAGATGAGGAGAACTTCAACCCTGAGTAGGGTACTTGGTTGTTTCTCTGTTTTTTGAAATCTTATCAAATGATCTCTACCAAAGCACTCTCCACCCAGTGGGTTTTGAATTTCCTTTCATATCAGATGATGCCTTGGAAGATGGCAGGCTTAAATGGACCTTTTTACTTCCAGTGAGAGTTGTTACATATAAATGGATAGTTTGCCAAGCACTGTGATAAGCATATTGCATAATTTTTTTTCCATTAAATCTTCATGACAACTCACTCAAGTGGTACTATTACATTGCATTTTTCTAGATGAGGTTCAAATGAGATTTATTCAACTATTTTTCTCCATTGATCTATTTCTGTTATCTCGTCACACTATTTAAATCTTTTGTAAATGAACATATTAATATGTTACATTTTAGAGAAAATATAATGTAAAATAAAATATAACAACACATTATATATAACATTATATACTACACACTAATGTGTTATAGATATACAAATTAATATACAGTATTACAATCTTCTCTTTCCCCTGTTAAGTTTATTTGGGGAGGAGCAGTCTGTATTTGTGTTTTCATATTTTTTGGAATGAACTTTAAAATTTTTGATTTGTCAAATTGTTTGCCATTTTATTGAAATTACATTAGCTTACAGGATAATTTGAGAATCAACATATTTTTAATACTGAGTATTCCAATCAAGTATACTCCTTCATTTACTTAATTAACCATATATACTGTGGATTAATCTTGAAATTCCTCAGTATTTTTATTTGTGGACCTGGTGAATATTTATATGTTAATCCTTCCCCTGTTCTAATTGTTATTTTTATATAAAACACTAATATATTTTTAACTTAATATTCTCTCTTATTCTAATAATTACTCATTTGCTTTTTCTTGAATCCTATTGTTTCTAATAATTCTCTGTATTCCTTTTAAGTGTGTACATTTCTTTCTTCTTCCTCCCCTTCTTCCTCTTCTCCTTCTCCCCCTCCTCCTTCTTCTCCTTCTCCTTTCCCTTCCTCCTCCTCCCCCCTCCTCCTCCTTCTTCTTCTCCTCCTCCTCCTCCTTCTTCTTCATCTTCTTCTCCTTCTTCTCCTTCTCTTCCTCCTTCTCCTCCTCCTTCTTCTTCTCCTCCTTCTTCTTCTTCTCCTTCCTCTCCTTCTTCTTCTTCTTCTTCTTCTTCTTCTTCTTCTTCCTTCTCCTTCTTCTCCTTCTCTTCCTCCTCCTCCTCCTCCTTCTTCTTCTTCTTTTCCTCCTCCTCCTCCTCCTTCTTCTCTTCCCCTATCCTCCTTTCTTTGTTCTGATTGCATTAGCTAGTTCTTCCAGAACAATGTTAAGTTGGTCCATCAGTCAGCTTGTCATCTCAAAATCAACAGCTTAAAGCAGCCATCACCCAGCCTTGCTTACTTATACTTCAAGTTGCTCTGCAGACTAGCAAGTATTGATTGCCCTAAACTGGGCTAGACTAGCTTGGCTCCAGGCTGTAGGTTAGATCCAGGTTTGAAATTTGATTTACTCTTGATTTATTTTGTGTTTATGTTCAGAAAAGTGTCTCTCAGCTTTTTAGTGCAAATGCTAATATTTAAGCCAATGTGAGTCTTCTGTTGTTTGGAACCCAAAGCATCCAGATTGACTAGCGCCAGGAGACTCACCACTAAACTCATGTAAACTTTGTGCAGACATCCCATGTAGGCCTCCCCCAGCCACATCCTGCTGTCACTCCCATGGTTTCTCTCAGTCTTCCTGTGCTAATGTTAAGAAGTCCCTACCTCATTCCTTCCTTGGAAGCCTATGACCTCTAGTCCAATGTCTCTCACATTTCAACACATATTCAAATCACCTAGAAGTCTTAAAAAATGCAGTTTCTAAATGTTCAACATCACTTTGCATCAGGGAAATAAAAATAAAAAACCACAATGAGCTACTACCTCACACAGGTCAGAATGGCTAAGATTAACATGTCAGGAAACAATAGATGTTGGTGAAGTTGTGGAGAAAGGGGAACCCTCCTATACTGTTGGTGGGAATGCAAACTGGTGCAGCCACTCTGGAAAACAGTATGGAGGTTCCTCAAAAAGTTGAAAATAGAACTACCCTACAACCCAGTAATTGCACTACCTGATATTTATCCAAAGGATACAAACAGTGACTCAAAGGGGCACATCGACCCCAATATTTGTAGCAGCAATATCCCCAAAAGCCAAAATACAGAAAGAACCCAGATGTCCTTTGATAGGTGAATGGATAAGGAAGGTATGGTATATATGTTGGAATATTACTCAGCCATTAAAAAGAATGAAATCTTGCAACTATGCAGATGGAATTAGAGGGTATTATGCTAAGTGAAATAAGTCAGAGAAAGACAAACATACGATTTCACTCATAAGTGGGATTTAAGAAATAAAACAGATGAACATAGGGGAAGGAAAGGAAAAGTAAAATAAGATGAAAACAGAGAGGGAGGCAAACCATAAGAGATTCTTAACTGTAGGGCAAAAACTGAGGATTGCTGGAGGGTAGATGCATGGGGGATGGAGTAACTGAGTGATGGGCATTAAGGAGGCAGTTGATGGAATGAGCCCTGGGTTTTCTATGCAACTGAGGAATCACTAACCTCTACTTCCAAAACTAATAATACAGTATATGTTAACTAAATTGACATTAAAGTAAAATTTTAAAATTTAAATTCAATTTTCCAACATGTAGTACATCATTCGTTTGTGATAAGTTTTTCAAAAGAAAAAAAGTAAAATGCAGTTTCTGTTTCGGCAGGTCCAGCGTGGGGCCTGAGATGTTGCATTTATCACAAGGTCTCAGGTGATATTGGTCCACAGACTCTCCTTTGAGTAGCAAGACTTTAGATCAGGATAAGAAAACAATTTTTACTCAGTTAAAAAGAAACAATTATAAACTGTTAACGACACTGTGTAGGGGACAAACGAGTTAAGATACTGGGCTAGACTGAGATTCTGTCACTGCGTCTATTCTCAGCTTTAATTTTCACACCTTAGAAAGTTGGAAAAATCAAGTATCAGAAGTGATGTGAACATACTGTGCCTAAACCATCCAAAGGAAAGGTGTTACTCATTCTCTGTGGTTAATAAGAATGATTATCAGGTTTCCCAGGCAATTTATTGTCTGCAAAAGAGCTACATGAGTAAGTAGTTAAGAAGTTAGGACTAAAAAGAGAGAATTGATGCAAAATGCCAATCACTGGGCCTTGTATACACATATAGTAGTGAATGTAAACCCTCGTCATTTTTATCAAATTTTGTAAGGCTGGGTAAAAAGCTGTGCTTTCCAAACAAGTCTTATGGAGAGATTGTCACTTTATTCCCTTTATTACTCCTGTTTCAGTGTTGTGTATGTGTTCTCTTAATGGTTGAACTCTGTAACAAACAATGAAAACATACAATGAGAAGTATGACTATCGGGACACTTGGGTGGCTCAGTTGGTTAAGCGATTACCTTCCGCTCAGGTCATGATCCTGGAGTCCTGGGATCGAGCCCCACATTGGGCTCTCTGCTCAGTGGGGAGTCTGCTTCTCCTTCTCCCACTCCCCTTCTCGTGCTCTCTCTGTCTCTCTCATTCTCTCTATCAAATAAAGTCTTAAAAGAAAAAGAAAAGTATGACTATCAATCTGAGAATGGTACTGTTTGCATCAGTTATTATCTTTAAGCTGCAAAAAACTATGCTCCCCCAACTACTGAATTTAAGTAACAGGGAAAATTTATTGCGTCACTTAACAAGAAGGCAAGAAAGAGGGTAGAACTGAGATCCATCAATTCGGTTACTGGATGGGTTTTCCATCTCTCCTACTCTTCATTTCTTTGTGTGTTGGTTATAGCTTCAGTAGGTGATAGCTTCTTGTGATAGCTTCAGTAGGTCCAAGTGTCATATCCAGACAAGACAATGCCTAGGGAAGAAGAGTCTCCTTTTCTGCATTTGTTTATTTCAGATGGAGGGAATCATTCCCTGAAGCCCTCCAAAGACTTGCTCTTCTCTCTTCCTGGTCATAACTGAATCACATGCCCCTTCTTAAGCTAATCCCACAGGCAAACAGAATAGGATCACCAGGCTTGTCTATACAGTCCATTTAGGAAATGTCTCTATGGCATGTGGAGAAGAGTGGAGACAAGAATACAGGGTTAAGCATGCAAGAAGGAGGGATGGCTTTGAGGCATAGACAGAGCAGATAGAATTCTAAATATGAAAGGAACTGATCAAATCTTTATGGTGGCAAAGGTTTTTGATTTTTCCACCTAGGACAGGAGTCCTTTCCTGCTGTAGCCATCTCAGATACTTGCCATTTTCTGTCTAAATTTGTAGGGACTGGGAGCTTCATTATTTTGAGGATTTTTGACCTCTCCTCCCCTTATGAGTCCTTTCCCACACCCCCAGCCAGCTGTCAAAGGGGCTTTTACATCAGGAGTACCAAGCCCTCTTAAGGAAGTGTTACTGTCAGCTTCTAATGGTGGCAATGACCTTTGTCTCATGTGGGGGTTGGCTGGGAGTGAGCATATTCTCAAAGCCTCAGCTGTGCTCTCCTTTCTATGTGTCTGTGTCTGACCCTTACAATACAAACTCATATTGAATGTGTTGACTTCCTTTTCACACTGCTTCCCCTGATGTTTTATCACCATACTCTTACAACTGTCATGTCAACGTGGCACCCTAAAGTTGCTAAAAATGGGTCACTTTAAAGGATTTGTCTTACTTCCATTTTGCTTTTCACCCCTACCAGCAAGTACCCCCTACCCCCCACAACCATCAAATGCCACCGTTTCCAATTCTTTCAGATAAATAAGAAAACTTCAGGGTCCTGCAACAAAAGATTTAGGAGCCACTAAGAATATGACCCATTTACTCTGAACTCTGAGTAAATCAATTGACCCTCCATAACTACGAACTCTCAGATATGTATACATCTAGAGAGATTTAAGCCCCAACCTTCTACTTGCTTCCAGAGTAGTTCACCTTTGGTCAGTGGCATTGGAAAATTCACACAACATTTATTTCCTTGCTCTAACTGCCTTTTTGGAAGCATCAGGGGTAGTCTATTATCTATTCCAAGATAGAGGCAGAATAACAATAGCGCTAACCTCACTGCTGTGTGCTCTAACCCTTGAAAGTAGACTTTTTTTCAAAAGGGCAGCATTAAGGACTCAGCCTCCCAGTGAAGGTGGATTTTTCATAATCATGTCCATCGTTAAAAGAAACAAAAGTGTGGCAAAGACATTTTATCATTTCAGGTATCTTCTGCTAAGAATGTTATGTTTTTACGCTTTTGAACCCTTGCTGGCTTTGCTTTTTTCTTTTTTTTGCATTATTGCCTGTCTATAGAGACCACAGCCCCATGAAGGTCAAGAGAAGAAGGGGTTACTCTGTGATTTGCACACTAACCTTGGCTGACCAAGCTTTATGGAAATGAGGGAAACCTTATCAATGTGTGTAGCCTGCATGGCCTTGTTCAAGAGAAGCTCATTGAAAATCTGTGGTACAGGGAAGGCAGAAGATCCTCTGTGCTTCCCACTGCCTGCACAGCCATCCATCAGGGAAACTGTCGCTGGTCTCCAGGGGCTTTGCAAGCACAGAGAAGCTATATGTACCTGTCTTTCCAACAGTGTTTATTGTTTCAAGCTTCTTGACAGTGCTGTTTTTGTGCCCTCTAAATAGAAGCTTCTCACCCCAACTTCCTGATGATGGTGAGCAAAAGCTGGGTCACACGGTTTGATGGGAAGTGGGAGGAAGGAGCACACCTCTCCTTCAAATAGATCCTAAATCAAATTCTACATGTAAACTTTCATATCTATTCAAATTTCTTGGGAAGTTTGCTAAAAACACAGACATAGCTCATCTCTAGATAATTTGATTCAGAAAGTTTGCACGGAGTTCTGAATCTGCATTTTAAACAAAATATAGGCAGACGAATCTCAAGGGGCTACAAAGAAGACCCCCTTTGAGAAAACCTGTCCTAAGTCATAGACTTGAGAACCAGCTTCAGTATTAAGAGCTCCTACATATTACAGTCTCTCTATGCAGGTTCTTTGTGTACAAGAGCATTGATCCTCACCAGCCTTGCAAGCTTGGTGGTCCAGTTTACAGATGAGGGGAATGAGGTGTCCAGAAGTTAGGGCATTTTCTCAAGGACTACCTTATCACTGGCCTGCTCCTGGGCATGAACTTGAGCCTGCCTGATTCCGCAGCCTATGCTCTTGGGTCTGGGTCACACCATTTCTCCCAGCTAATGCCTCCTTAGGTCCTGAACTAGGCCCTGAACAGACCAAGATGAATGAGATAGTGTTCATTTCAAGAACACATTCTAGTGAGTTTTGAGGGCTGATTTCTGTCTCTCTGTTTCCAGATGTGCAAAAGTAGCTTGGCAAGTGACAAGGGGGACAGAACTAGGAAATAAAACCACCTGGAGACTTTTCACCGGCACCAGGATGATAAATCTAGCATATTGCTTGTTTGGCTTGCAAGCTGCCTTGCTAGCTTTGAAGGACCTCTGAAATGGTTCATTCTACGAGGAACTTAGATAGTGCTCCATTGTTTTCTAAGCAGTGAGTCTATTTTTGATGATGCTAAAACCCCCTCAAGGTATACCTACTCATTACATTGTGTACTGAACCAAATAAAATGGCTGATATGAAAGCATTTTGAAAAGATAAAAGCACTATGTAAATGAATTATGGATATGTTATCAAAGGTCCTGTTGGACAAGCTACCCCAAGCTGTGTTTTGAATCTCACAAAGACCACTTGCTGACTATTCACTGTTGGCCAGGCACAGCAGCAGGACTCTACCTATGTGACCATGTGTGTCTTCACAATAATCCTCAGCATTTTACAGAAAGGGAAACTGAGGCTCAGAAGGGACATATGGCTAGTACACAGTGATGATGTGGGCTGGGCCCAAGACCTGAGCCCTTATGTTTAAGCACTGTACACCTTTTGCTCATTCCACTTAATATATTCATTTTCAAGATGGAGGGGACCTTGGAGATGATGGAGTTCAACCTTACTCCACTGTAGAAATTGGCTTGATATCATTCCCCAAACTGCAATTGCCTTCTTCTCGCACACCTTCACAGGTGGGTGCTCTACACTTTGCAGCTAACCTTCCACTTTCCTCTTCTTTGCAGGGTCAAGTGCAACCTCCCCACCCTTCCATATCTTGTCCCCACTTACCTTCCAAGTCTCTTCTCACCATTCCTTTAGAGACACAGTAGTCCTCTGTTGTCTATAAAGTTGACTACATGCATTCCCAATCTCTACTATCGGGTAAAACCCTCATGTGGGGCAACACCTTTCTTCTATCTGTTTGTCTGAGACAACTCATCTTCAAGTCTAGTATCAAGAACCCCTGCCAGCCCTCAGCAAGCTTTACCAATCTCCCAGAGCACCTGCTTCCTACATTACTCATGCACTTCTTAATGCAAATGGTTCCCTAATGGTGACCTTTTGTTACTGTGATACCAATAGACCCCATGAAAGGAAGGGCTTTGTCCTATTCATCTTTGTATCCTCAATGCCTGGTTTAAATCATGTTCTGAGAATGGTCTTCCAGTATATATGTTGTAGATAAAGATTACTCTCCTGAGTAGCACCTGTATTTTCTGTTTTGCATTTATCTCTCTGTGTTGGTGAAGCACCTGGCGCATAGTCAATGCTGTATAACTAACGGATTTTTCTTGTTGTTGTCATTGGAGCTATGTGGTGACCAGATTGGGGGGAGAACTGAATCTACTCACGAGGGCTGAGAAAATATTTATTATAACATCATTTGCAATAGTGAAAAACTGGAAACAACTTAAAAGTCTATGTATATAAAGTTAAGAAACATGCAAAGCAATATTATGTATTGTTGGAAAATGTCTATTCAATACAATCACAAAGCAATATGTACCCCACTAGGGCTGAGCGAGAATGTATTAATTTCCTGGGGCTGCTGTAATAAAGTGTCCAACCGAGCAGCTTAAATAACAGAAATTTATTGTCTCCCAGTACAGGAAATTAGAAGTCAAAGATCAAGGTGATAGCATGTCTGATTTCTCCTAAGGTCTTTTTCTCTGCCAGGTAGATGGTCACCTCCTTGCTGTGTCCTCCCATGGTCTCCTGTGTGGAAACATCCTTGGTGTCCAAATCTCTTCATATAAGGACCCCTGTCAGATTGGATTAGGCCCACTCCAATAACCTCATTTTATCTTTATCACCTCTATAAAGACTCTATCTCCAGGGGCACCTGGGTGGCTCAGTGGGTTAAGCCTCCACCTTCAGGTCAGGTCATAATCTCAGGGTCCTGGGATCAAGCCCCACATCAGGATCTCTGCTCAGCAGGGAGCCTGTTTCCCCCCCTTTCTCTGCCTGCCTCTCTGCCTACTGTGATCTCTCTCTCTGACAAATAAATAACTAAAATCTTAAAAAAAAAAAAAAAAACTCTTTATCTCCAAATGTGGCCACATTTATGAGGTACTGGGGGTTAGAGCTTCAACATATGAATTTGTTGAGGGGGGGACACAATTCAGCCCCTAACAGCAGAATTGGCTCCTTCTGAGGGCTGTGTTGGAGAATCTATGCCTCTCTCCTAGCTTCTGGTAGCCTCAGGTGTTCCTTGACTTATGGATGGTGTTCTCCCTGTGTCTTCACACTGTCTTTCCTCTGTATATGTCTCCCTGTATGTTGGTGTCCAAATTTCCATTCTTTTATAAAGACATACTTCACATCAGATTAGGGCCCACCCTCATGACCTTATTTTAGTTTGATCAGCTCCGTGAAGACCCTATCTCCAAATGACATCACATTCTGCAGTATTTGGGGCTAGGACTCCAGCCTAGTTTTTTGGGGGGCTGGGGAGGAGGTGACACAATTCAACCCATAGCAGAATGTGGAGGTGGAATAAGGACCATAAGGGACATTGTGCCATGCATGTTTCTTGTTTCAGTTCTTAGGTTAGACTTTGGATAGACAAAGGCATTGAATAGGACTACAAATCATCTTAACAGGGCCTGGAGCCTTCTCATGGAGTGGACATTTCCTGGCATGTGTGTTAGTATCCCCACCCCTGCCACGAATTGCTCCCAGTAAATTCTACACCACAAACCAGTGCTATCAAGGCAGTCACTGTATCTCAGGCCAACTTGTCGCACTGTTGACACCTTTAAATCTCCAGGTATTTCTTAAAAGTTCTGAGCCTAAATCTCCCCATTTGCCTTCCATTCACAGGTTGTAGTACTGATTTCTGTCTGCAGCAACACAGAATACTTCTGTTGCCACTTCCACTTAGAACGTCTGAGAGTGTTAGTAGAGCACACCCTCACTCTTTTCCCCTCTGTGCCTATTCATCCTCCTTGCCCCTACCCTGCTCTTAATTCCTTTCAATCCTCCTTATAAAACCCAACTTTCAAGATTTAGGGTGCTCTTGGCAGTGAACTAGTCAAGCATTGCCTCATACCCACAGAGCTTGCATTTTTAAGCAGGTCATTACTTGAGCAATTATTTGATTTCAATGGTGATAAAGGGCAGGGAAGTAAGGAGTAGGGCGACCTCTCCATGGTGACAGCATGGGGTGAGGGCATGCTGGGAGAAGCCAGGAAATCCTCTCCTTAGAGCAGCCCTGAGCAAGGGTAAGAATTTACTGGCAAAAGAGGAGTGTCTGGCAAGAAGAGGAGGGAGTGTGCACAATTTGATGTAAGGCCTTTGCTGTGGCTGGTTAGGGACCTCTAGGTCACATTAAAAACTGACTTTAGGGTGCCTGGGTGGCTCAGTTGGTTGAACGACTGCCTTCAGCTCAGGTCATGATCCTGGAGTCCCGGGATCGAGTCCCACGTCGGGCTCCCAGCTCCATGGGGAGTCTGCTCCTCCTTCTGACCTTCTCCTCGCTCACGCTCTCTCTCACTGTCTCTCTCTCAAATAAATAAATAAAATATTTTAAAAAAACTGACTTTAATCTGAATGGAAAGGAGAAGGTGTGGAAAGGTTTTAAGTTGAGAAGTAACATGATGAGATTTGCGTATTAGAAAGATCATCTTAGGGGTGCCTTGGTGGCTCAGTCTGTTAAGCCTCTGACTCTTGATTTGGCACAGGTCTTGATCTCAGGGATGTGAGTTTGAGCCCCATGTTGGACTCTACACCTACTTAAAAAAATTAAAAAAAAAAAAAAGAGAGAAATACCAGCTTCTCTGTAGAGGTGGGGTGGGGTTGTTCATCCAACAATGAAGTGAGATGTCTCTTAGACTATTCCCAAATGCAGCCCAGGTATGGAGGGATGGAAATAAAAACAGCTCTGAGCATAGTGGGGATGGTGACATGTTCAGAAGTGGATGGATTTGAAATATGTTTTAGAGTATAAAAGAGAACATAATCTACTAGAAATAGAGGGTAAGGACAGTACCATCCTTAGCCCCTACCCTTTAGCAAAGGGGCCCCTACCTTGGACTAGCTGTTGGCAGACTCCAGCCCATGGGTCAAGTCTGACCTCTATTTTGTTTTTCTTTTTTAAATAAAGTTTTATTGAAACACACCTGCACTCATTAATTTATGCATTGCTTGAGGCTACCATGGTGTTACAGTGGCAGAGTAGAGTAGTTTGTGACACAGGGTATCTGGCTCATGAAGCCCCAAATATTTACTCTCTGGCCCCTTACAGAAAAAAAAAAAAATTGCCAGTCCATGGTTCCAAAGACCCCACATATCCAAACTTGCACAAAAAATGAATTTTTAGTAAATAAGTGAGTCCCTCTCAGCCCAGGCTAATTGCTTGAGTATACCTCTAGGCATCTATTGTCAGGACCAAGGCTGTTCAGACCCCAGGGAGTTGCTTCTCTCTATCCCTTCATCTTGAGTCCTATAAATGGATGTGTCTAAATGCTGGGCGGGGGGGGGGGGTTGGCTTTTGCTGTTGTCAAAAATCACTTTCCAGTGCATGGAGGATTTGAGCCTGGAGGAAATATACATATGTCTTAAAGGACCACAGGGGGAGGACAAGGCAGGTACAAGCAGAAGGGCAGGACCTGAAGCACATGTCTTTATTAGGGTCTATGGGTGGAGTGCTTTGGGATTCCCAGGCTAAGGCCAGATTGGTCAGGAGATCAGGATTTGGGTAAGCTCCATGGGGGTCTTATTTAAGGGGTGCAAGGGAAGAAGTCCCTGGGAGATGGGAGAGACTGCTGAGCACTAGAGTTGTTGGGGGAGTCATATCTGGAACTTATATTTGCTTGTGACTCAGTGGGCTGTTACAAAGGGCACATACTTGCAAGAGGGGCTGGTGGCAGTTCAAGGTCCCTGCAGGCCAAATAGTCACAGAAATGGATTTGGAGGCAATAATACCATTGAGTAGCTTAGCTGAGCTCCCGACATGGTTCCTGCAAATATTAGGGTTGAGGAGGGTGAGGGAAAGGTCGGGAGTATCTCTTGGGTTTCTGGTGTGATCACAAAGTTGCAGGGGTTACCAGTAGTGTAGACCATGTTTCTTTCAAAGAACTTTTAAGAACCCAGGTAGAAGATGTAGAGTCGATGTTTAAATACACGCTACTCAGAAGAGGATATGGAGGGACTGGAGACAGAGTTGTCAGTCGTGGGTAACTGAGCTCATGGATGTGATGGAGATCTGTTGGGAAGAGGAATCTGGGAGAAAAAAAGAGCTTGAGACCCACCCTTGGCATACAACACCTTTTTAGGGTCTGTGGGGAAGACAAGCCTGCTATGAAGGAGAGAGGTCAAGGAGATAGAGGAAGGCTTAGAGAATGAGGAATCAGAAAAGTTAAGGAAAAAGTGTCTTCACTTTTTCTTCACCCAAAGAGGGAGGTTTGGGTTAATTGTGTCCCATAAGCTGAGGGCTGGATTTGACACCTGGAAGCCACTGGTGACCTAAGAAGCATCACCATGTTGCTTTGAGGAGAAGGATATGGAAGGTTTTGGGGATGCTATGAGGAATGCATGAGACATGAGGCATGGAAACAATGAATGTAGGCAGGGATTTTAGGGGGAAGGGGGAATAAAGAGGAGGAGGAAATGGGACCTAGAAAGGTTTTTGGTTTTTTTTTAAGATTTATTTATTTATTTATTTGTTAGAGAGAGAGCACAGGCAGACAGAGTGGCAGGCAGAGGCAGAGGGAGAAGCAGGCTCCCTGCCAAGCAAGGAGCCCGATGTGGGACTCGATCCCAGGATGCTGGGATCATGACCTGAGCCGAAGGCAGCTGCTTAACCAACTGAGCCACCCAGGCGTCCCTAGAAAGGTTTTTTATTTTTAAGGATAAGAGAGCCTTGGAGAAGTCTAAATGCTGTTGAAAAGTTTCCACCATGGAGGAGAGGTTGATGTTAAAGGAAAGACAAGAAATTACCAATGCATTCTAAGCTCAGATGGCTTGTTGATTTGCAACCTTGCTCCCCCAAATCACTCTTTGTTGAGTCTTTGGTACTTCACATGGGCTTAGGAAATAGTGCAACCATTTTGCTGGGAAGATGGCAACCACAAAATCCTGAGAAATCCACACTCTGAGTCCTCACACTCACTCAACTATCTGCACAGCATTTGGACTTTGACTCAGTTGCATACAGAAGAGGCTTTTGTTATTTATCCTTTCAGAAAATGAATTGCATTTAAAATAGATCTCATTTTAGATCCAGAGCCTGTAATGCTATCAGCCCGCCAGACAGAAATGCTTGTTGCTCTCTTGTTTGATTGGAGTCTTAGCAGCAGGATTTTGTGGTTCACAAATGATTATATCCTGCATGGATATCTGACATGTTCTTTATCACTGTTTTACTAGATTAAAAACGTTGCACTCCACGAAGAGACAGCATTGAGGACACAGGGGTCTCTGAGTGGCAGAGTTTTCAGAAAAGCTGTCATTGAAAAATGAAATTTAGAATCTTAGAGATGGCACCAAGCTGGGCAATTTACATACTATCAGGAAGTAGGACTGTCTGCCTGGAATAATTGAAAACCCTAGTAATAACATGAGTTGTCCTAGGGAGTAACGTTAGGACATGTAATAAACATTTTTTCAAATCCAAGAGCTTTTATTTTCCATCTATTTACTAAACAAAGATGTTGTTGACCTCACAACTAAATATTTTTCTTGATGTGCTTTAGTCTCCCAGATGCCAATCGCCATGATCACTGATGCCTTTTGGAACAATTGTGCTAAGTGCTTCATATACATTTCTTCATCTTACCTTCATAACGATCTTGAGAAGTCATACTGCTTTCAGTCAGTGGAGAAAACTGAGGCTCAGAAAAATGAATTGCTTCCCTAAGTGTCACACACGTTGTGTGTGAGTGGCACAGTTTGCATATAAAGTCAGGCAGGATGACTGGAACCTTCATGTTTAACGTCTTCATTTCTCCATATGGAGATGAAGGGAATTTAGCTTCTGCTCTCAGAGAACTTCAAATCTGATTGGAAGCATATGAGATGTGTCCACATAACTTTTCCATAATTCAGGGTTTATTAAGTGTAATAAGGGGTGCTTTGGAGTTTAGGAGAGTGAGAAATGGTTGGGGGGTGGGGCATGTTATCAAGCCTGTTCATCATCGATTCTCAGAGGTAAAGGGTTGGTGGGATTGTGATTGACAGGTGAGAGTGAAAGATAGCCAAGGTGGAAGGAATGGTAAGGACAAAGGCAAGGTCAGGAGAGAGGCACTGTCTGGGGAACAATGGGCAGTCCTGTTTAACTGATGTTTAAATGTGGGATAACACTTGAAAAGACTTGTCCAGGTCAGAGGATGGAGGTCATCTAGATGGTGGGATGATTATATTCTCTCCATACATTCTGGAAATGGTATAAAGGCTGGAGCTGAGTTGGGTAAAGAGTTGACTGCCATGGGAAAGCCAACTCAGCTCTACCATCCAACGGAAAGAGAGTGAAAACTCAGGTGTTATTACTAGGAAATAACAATACTAAAAAAAAAGAAAAAAAATTGACCTCCTCTTTTCATCCTGTAATCAGTAACAAAGTTTTCATCTCTCTCTGCTACAGTAACTTTCAACCCTAGCTGTATATTAGAAACACCTGGGGAAATGTTAAACTCCTAAACTTGAGTGGCTCTCTAGACTAATTAAATAGAATCTCTGGGGGATGGGAAACAAGCATTGGCATATTTTAAAGCTTCCCAGGTGACTCAGACATGTAGTTGAGGCTTAGTACTACTATGTTAGCAGGTTCCTTGCTTGTTAAGTGAGGAAATTAATTAATTACTGGAAAAGATAGGGGTGGGAACTACAGTGCTAGTTGTGCTGTAACAGAAAATGGAATGTAGGGAAGGAGAGCTGATTTTGGGAAGGAGAGCTGATTTGAGAAAAGGTGAGGAGAAATGCCCGTTGTTCAGTATATTGAAATTAGAAAATCCAAGTGGATGCTCCTCTGAGGTGGGCTCTCCCTGGTATTGTGGTTTCATCTGTGGGTACTGCTCCCTGAAAATAGCAAGTGCAGAATAAACAGTGGAATTGGGAAGTCTGGCAGGCATTTGGAACTAGGGTTTTACATGCTTGTCAGGTAAGTCAATATTGTTAAGCCTAAGATGTTTGAGTTAGGTGCATAGGCAATAGTGTAAGTCATCTAGGTAGAGAGAAGAGGAAAAAAAGACTGATGGTGCAACATGATGGCATGCCAATATGAAGGAAAAAGAACTAGGAGAGAGATTTACTGATGGATAATAAAAAAATAATGCAAAGACAAGAAGACAGAAAAGGAGTCTGTATAGTCAACTATATGCAATGTTACAGGAAGATTAAAGAAAAGAAGAAGAAGAAGTCTAAGGAGAAAAAAAAACCCAAAGGTTTTGGTGCATATGGGATAGAAGTGTTATGTTTAAAATCATACAGAGAGTATTGTTCATTGTAGAAAAAAAATAAAAATTACAATAATCAAAATAAATAAAACCCAATCACCCAAAATCCCACCACTCAAAGATAAACACTTATTATAGATGATTTCTCTTGCAAATATATATTTGTTTTTTTGTAAACACAAATAGAACATTATTTACATAGTAATGTGGAATCTGTCATTTTCATAAAATAGTATGCCATGAATATCTTTCCATGTCAATGGATATACACATTAAAAATGGCTGCAAGGTTTTCCGGCTGTAATAGAGTTACCATAATTTACTTAATCACTTTCTTATTAGCAGTTTTTAATTGTTGACATTTTAAACATTTTTATTCATCCATGTATGTGCATGTGCTTGATTATTTCCTTAGGTTAAGTTCTTAGGCATAGAATTTTTACTAGAAAAGTATACAACTGGTTACCTCTTCATATGCTCAACAGGAGCAGAAATATTCCTTCTGTATTTTTATCAATTTGTCAAGTAAAACAATGGTAGTCCAATGGTGCATTTATGTGGTTTGCTTTGATTCCTAATTATGTGTGCTCTTCTCTCTCTCTCTCTCTCTCTCTCTCTCTATATATATATATATATGACACATGTATTGCCTCTTTGATAGAATTCTCTTCATTTCCTCTGCAGTATTCCTATTTAATATATTTTGGCCTTCTTTTTTAAAATTTTTATTTATTTTTTAAATTTCTTTTCAGTGTTCCAGAATTCATTTTTTATGCAACACACCCAGTGCTCCATGTAATATGTGCCCTCCATAATACCCACCACCAGGCTCACCCAACGCCCCCCCCACCAAACCCTCAGATTTTTTTCTCAGAGTCCACATTCTCTCATGGTTCATCTCTCCAATTTCCCCCAACTCCCTTCTCTTCTCCATCTCCCCATGTCCTCTGTGTTATTCCTTATGCTCCACAAATAAGTGAAAGCATATGATAATTGACTCTCTCTGCTTGACTTATTTCACTCAGCATAATCTCTTCCAGTCCTGTCCATGTTGATACAAAAGCTGGGTATTCATCCTTTCTGATGGAAGCATAATACTCCATAGTATATATGGACCACATCTTCCTTATCTACTCGTCCATTGAAGGGCATCTTGGTTCTTTCCACCGTTTGGCTATTGTGGCCATTGCTGCTATGAACATTGGGGTACAGTTGGCCTTTCTTTTCACTACATCTGTATCTTTGGGGTAAATACCCAGTAGTGCAATTGTGGGGTCATAGGGAAGCTCTATTTTTAATTTCTTAAGGAATCTCCACACTGTTTTCCAAAGTGGCTGCACCAACTTGCATTCCCACCAACAGTGTAGGAGGGTTCCTCTTTCTCCACATCCTCTTCAACACATGTTGTTTACTGTCTTGTTAATTTTGGCCAATCTAACTGGTATAAGGTGGTATCTCAATGTGGTTTTGATTTGAATTTCCCTGATGGCTAGTGATGATGAACATTTTTTCATGTATCTGTTAGCCATTTGTATGTCTTCATTGGAGAATTGTCTGTTCATGTCTTCTGCCCATTTTTTGATGTGATTATCTGTTGTGTGTGTGTTGAGTTTGAGGAGTTCTTTATGGATCCTGGATATCAGCCCTTTGTCTGTATTGTCATTTGTGAATATCTTCTCCCATTCCGTGGGTTGCCTCTTTGTTTAGTTTACTGTTTCCTTTGCTGTGCAGAAGGTTTTCATCTTGATGAAGTCCCAAAAATTCATTTCCACTTTTGTTTCCTTTGCCTTTGGAGACATATCTTGAAAGAAGTTGCTGTGGCTGATGTCGAAGAGGTTACTGTCTATGTTCTCCTCTAGGATTCTAATGGATTCCTTCCTCATGTTGAGGTCTTTTATCCATTTTGAGTTTATCTTTGTGTATGGTGTAAGAGAATGGTTGAGTTTCATTCTTCTACACACAGCTGCCCATTTTTCCCAGCACCATTTATTAAAGAGACCATCTTTTTTCCATTGTATATTTTTTCCTGCTTTGTCAAAGATTAGTTGACCATAAAGTTGAGGGTCCATATCTGGGCTCTCTCTCTGTTCCACTGGGCACTGTGTGCCCTCTCCATCAGAGCTATTGGATACGGACATAAACAGTATGTCGGAAAGGGAATTCTGGCTAACAATTATCCAGGCAATGGCTAGGTTGGAGAAAACCATTAATGACAAAATGGAATCAATTAGGGAAGAAGTGAAAGCCACCAGGGAAGATGTTAACAATGCTATCAATGAGTTCCAATCTAATCTAAATTCTCTAACAGCTAGGGTAAATGAGGCAGAAGATAGAATTAGTGATCTAGAGGACAAACTGATAGAGAAAAAGGATCAGGAGGAGGCCTGGAACAGCTTAGAAGCCATGAAAACAGAATTAGGGAAATAAATGATGCCATGAAATGTTCCAATGTCAGAATTATTGGAATCCCTGATGGTGCAGGGGGCGGAGAAAGAAGACTAGAAGATAAAGTTAAACAAATTCTCCATGAAAATTTTCCCAATCTGGGGAATAGAACCAGTGTTCCTGTCCTAGAGGCAGAAAGGTCTCCCCCCAAGATCATAGAATATAGAAAGACCATGAGACACCTGATTGTGAAACTGATAAATCATAATTTTAGACAAAAGCTCTTGAAAGCGGCTAGAGGGAAGAGAAAAAGCCCATCAGAGGAAAACAGAGGAAAGCCCATCAGAATAATGTCAGACCTGTCCACAGAAATCTGGCAAGCCAGAAATGGCTGGCAAGATGTACTTAGGGCACTAAATGAAAAGAACATGCAGCCAAGAATACTTTATACAGCAAGGCTGACATTCAAAATAGATGGAGAGATAAAGAGCGTCCAAGACCAGCAAGGTTTAAAAGAGTATGTGATCACCAAGCCAGCACTACAAGAAATATTAAGGGGGGGGGTCTATAAAAGAAGAAAGGACCCAAGAGTGTCACTGAAGAGAAATTTATGGAGACAATCTATAGAAACAAGGACTTCACAGGTAAAACTATGTCAATAAAAACATATCTCTCGGGGCATCTGGGTGGCTCAGTGGGTTAAAGCCTCTGCCTTCAGCTCAGATCATGATCCCAGGGTCCTAGGATCAAGCCCCACTTCGGGCTCTCTGCTCAGCGGGGGACCTGCTTCTTCCTCTCTCTGTCTGCCTCTCTGCCTACTTGTGATCTCTGTCAAATGAGTAAATAAAATATTTTTTAAATATGTATCTCTCAATAATCACTCTCCCATAATGGCATAAACACTCCCATAAAATGGCACAGGGTTGCGGACTGGATAAAACAACAGGACCCACCCTTATGTTGTCTACAAGAGACCCATTTTGAACCTAAGGACATCCAGACTGAAAGTGAAGGAATGAGGAAGCATCTTTCATGCCAATGGGCCTCAAAAGAAGGCTGGAGTAGTGATTCTTATAAGAGATAAATTAGATTTTAAACTAAGGACTGCAGTCAGAGATACAGAAGGACACTACATCATTCTTAAAGGGTCTATCCACCAAGAAGATCTAACAATTGTAAATATTTATGCCCCCAATATGGGAGCAGCCAACTACATAAGGCAGCTGTTAATCAAGATAAAGAGTCATATTGATATGAATACATTAATAGTAGGGGATCTTAACATGCCACTCTCAGCAACAGATCATCCAAGCAGAAAATCAATAAAGAAATAAGAGCAGTGAATGACACATTGGACCAGATGGACCTTAAAGATATATACAGAACATTCCACCCTAAAACAACAGAATACTCATTCTTCTCTAGTGCACATGGAACTTTCTCCAGAATAGACCACATACTGGGTCACAAATCAGGGCTCAACCGATACCAAAAGATTGAGATTATTCCCTGCATATTCTCAGATCACAATGTTTGAAACTGGAACTCAACCACAAGAAAAAGTTTGAAAGGAATTCAAACACCTGGAAGCTAAAGACCATCTTGCTTAAGAATGTTTGGATCAACCAGGAAATCAAAGAAGAACTTAAACAATCATGGAAAACAATGAGAATGAAGACACTTTAGTCCAAAACCTATGGGATATAGCAAAGGCAGTCCTAAGTGGGAAATACATAGCCATCCAAGCCTCCCTCAAAAAAACTGAAAAATCCAGAATATACCAGCTGTCTTTACACCTTAAAGAACTGGAGAATCAACAACAAATTAAGCCAACCCCACATACAAGGAGGGAAATAATCAAGATTACAGCAGAGATCAATGAGATAGAAACTAGAGATACAGTAGAACACATCAATGAAACTAGAAGCTGGCTTTTTGAAAGAATCAATAAGATCAATAAACCATTGACCAAACTAATCCAAAAGAAAAGAGAGAAGACCCAAATTGATAAAATTATGAAAGAAAAAGGAGAGATCACAACTAACACCAGGGAAATAGAAACAATCATCAGAAATTATTATCAACAGTTATATGCCAATAAGTTAAGCAACCTAGATGAAATGGGTGCATTCCAGGAAACATATTTTGGTCTTCTAAGAATACTGTCCACGTGTTGCCCAGAACACCTTTTCTTTCACATGTACAGAGCAGAGGGAGGCTCAGCTGTTTCCTTATTGCATCCTTCCTTCCTTTCCTGTTTTCCAGGGTTGAAATTATGTTATCTCTTGTTTTCTATTCCTTTGGATATTGTAGAAGTAAATTGGGATGGAGAGATGTCCCTGGGTGGGTTCTCTTAAAGGTGCTGAGTAAGAGAGTTGTGTGAAGGATGTTTTAATGGTGCAGACGCTACAAAGGGAGAGAGAAGAAGCAGGGCTATGCAGAGGAAGAAGGGAAACCTGTGAGACTGGTCCAACAAAGCCTTGACGGCCCTTCATGGAGCTGCAGAATGAATGTTACGTAACAGACCTGGCCCTTATGCCCTCACGTTACCAGTTAGTGGATGAAGAGCGTCTCCTGATTTAACAAATGAAAAGAGAAGATGTTCAATTAAGTTTGAATTACAGATGAATAATTAATACTTTTAAAATATGAGTATGTCTCCAGGCACCTGTTTGGCTCAGTGAGAAGAGCATGTAATGCTTGATCTTGAGGTCATGAGTTTGAGCACCATGTTGGGTGTAGAGATTATTAAAAATAAATAAAAACTTCAAGAAAAGATTAGGATGTCCCAAATATTGCATCTGACAAAGGAGTTAGGTTAGATGAGGTGGTTCAGCTGAGCCAGCTTTGAAGGAGCTGATAGCTGCAGGTGATAACATATCTCATATCTGATGTGAACCCTCCTTGATGAGGGGCCTGGGTGGTGTGTTTTCATGTCCAACAGAGTTAAACCCAGGACTCTCCAGTCCTGAGCTTGAACTAGAAGTTCTCAGAGAACAGCTTCAATTAATTGTCAAGAAGAGAAACAAAGACTGGGGGGAAATCAAGGAATTCCTAAGTGATGGAACAGAGGAAGCAATGAGTCCATGCTGTGTTTTAAAAAGTAGTTTGGGGGAAGCAGTTTTAGGAGAAATGGTGAAAATACTAACTAGGAAATTATACACTTGGGCATTTATGATGCTTGTAGCAGAAGGGGATGGATTGCAGACATGGAGGTAGACACCAGGGTAACTTCATTAGGAAATTCCAGGAGGAATTTACCAGCTTTGCCAATGAGGAGCAATCCTTCTGAAAATGTAGGGGAGGAAAAGAAAACTCACGGAACAGAGAGGAAATTGTGAGAACTTGGTCTGTGTCACCTCTGTCATTTTAGGAAAAGAGGAATCAAAGACATCTGCTGAGAGTGAGGCATAAATGGCTGGATTTGGAGTTTGTGAGAACTCACCACAGTGAGACTAATTTGGAATAGAGGATGCTGAGTGAACGTAACCTCCACACCTCCATTGTCTTCTGACGCCACTGAACATGCAGGACGGTCAAACATGTTTACTTCTTTAATGAGTTTATAATCTAATGAGAGAGAAAATTCATGCAGGGAAGGATAAATAGCCCTCCAGGAAGCATAAGCTAAATGCCATTTTGTGCTGATGGTGAAACTCATTCCAGTTCAAGTCAAGGACTGCTGTGAACTCAAGGAGCTAGGAAGGATTCAGCAAGGAGGGTGGACTTCGTTTGGATCTTGCGTAGGAATGAGATAACATGGGAAAGTGGGACATGAATTCCAGGTAGGAGCAGTGATTTTGACAATCAACGATTTGGCTGGAGTGTTTTAGGTCCTATCTGTCTCAAGGATGAGCATTGCCCATCACGAGTGGCAGAGTCCATTTCTTTCCTGAGCTAAGCTTGCAAAAGCCCCCAGTCATCTGGGTATGATTGTTGAATTTTTATGGCTGTCTAATGACTCTTGAATGAGAGCTAACAGGCTTGGGATCCTATTCCTTTATTCCCTTAAGAATGGATGAGATTTCAGCTGTTCCAGAAAAGAGGACAGTGGGAGGCTACCCTGCATGTGGGCTGTTGGCTAACAGTGCTCATTTCCCGCAACAATGAAATGGCGTGAAAAGGAGTCTTCAAGAGGTCCCTGGGCTGCCAGAAGACTCCCTGTGTTGTAACACAGGACTAGTTTTGGCATTCATGAATACCAAATGAGAGCAAAGAGGTAATTTAACTTAATGAACTGAGAAAGCTTTGCAAGACTTTTTGAGTACTTCCCAGCCTATGCGTTACCTTAAGTGCCTACTAAAAGTAGAAGAGATGTGATGCTCTCTCTCTCTCTCTCTTTTATTTTTAACTCATTACTAATTCTATCTCTGTTTCCATATAAGGGTCTTAATATAGATCTTGCCCTAATACTGCCAGACTAATCTTCCTTAATTACAACTTTTATTGCATTGTTTTCCTGCTTAAAAACCTTCAGTGGGTCCCTACTTCCTACTATAAAGTCTTCTTGATTTACAAAATTGCCATAGTCTCTCTGGTTTTGCCTCACATGCCAACTGTATTCCTTTCTAAGCCCTAAAACATAACCAGTTGCCTTGACAAGCTTGCCCTAAATGAGGTATTTTAACACTGAAACACAGAGAACCTCCACAGTGCATGAACATTAAGGTGTAATTTTGTCATATTTTCACGAGGGACAACCTGAGATAACCTGGTCAGATTTTTTTCCACAGTGACCTAACTGCAGCTACATTTTCATAATCTTGAAAACCCCCTCCTACCATCTTGGAAATTTTGATTATCTACCTCCCTGCCTATTAGCTAGAATTTTCCTTAATCAATGGGGCTTAAGATTATGGATATCTAGTAGAGCCTCGGTTTTTCATAGGAGGTTTGATCAGCCTTTGCTGAAACTAAACAGCTTGTGTTTTGTCAACATCCATTCCCAGTTTAGATTAGAATCATTAGTGGCAGAACAAGTGCTATTTGGCTGAGCAGTGATAATTAAAGCAGCAAATAGGGACCTGCATAAATCTGTCCATGTTTTGCATGGATAATGGAATGAAGACACGTCACAAGGACTTTTGCGATAGATGGTAACTGGAGCTTAGTGGTACATCCCACCCCACACTCAGAAACCAAGTTAAACGCCAAGGGGACATAAAAATCAGGGAAATGCCTTATCAGCCCTGGAATGAGGATGGCCTTGCAGTAACATGTTATAAAGGTCAAAGTATATCTCTGAGACAGTACAGAGGAAGTGACAAGAGATACAAAGTCTCAATCCCCCTTGTTTAGAAAAGGCCAGCGTTGGCAGTGGTGAGTGGAGAATGGTTTACCAGCACTCCAGAACAATAAAGCCCCGATTTGCTGCATTTCTGCCTTGGCTGTCACGCAGACCTGGGGAGAGATGCACAGATTTGGCTCCTGCAAGGAGGAGTCTCGAAGGAGGAGCAGCTCCATCATGCCACTGAACATGGTGGGAAATCAGCATAAATGATGGCTCAGAATAAGCCTCTGGACTGGATGTGGGGGGGTGTAAGGGTGTGTGGCAGGCCCAAGAGGCCAACAAGAGATGGGCATCAGCAACTCCGACCCCTTCTACTGCTGGTCCACAGCTGCCAGGAGTATCTGTGCTGGGGAAGTGGAGAAACAAGTCAGTCAGAGGAAAAGCTAGGGCAGACCTGGTTTTCTCTCAGTCATAGACTCTCTGCTGCCTTCTTTTTACAAGGCAGACACGAGGAGGAGAAAAGAGAGGCCAGGTAGAAACAAAAATTAGATTTAGAAAGATGCCTCATACAAAGATGCTTATAAAGTAGAAAGCATATAATGTGATGACAAAGATATGACCAGGGTTACTGTTAGGGGTACCTGGATGGCTCAGGCTGTTAAGCATCTGACTCTCTCTCTCTCTCTCTCTCTTTTTTTTTCTTTTTTAAGATTTTATTTATTTGTCAGAGAGAGAGAGAGAGATCACAAGCAGGGGGGAGCAGCAGGCAGAGGTAGAAGCAGCCTCCCTGCTGATCCAGGAACCCAGTGTGTGACTCAATCCCAGGACCCTAGGATCATGACCTGAGCTGAAGGCAGATGCTTAACTGACTGAGCCCCTCAGGCGTCCTGAAGCAGCTGACTCTTGATCTCAACTCAGGTCATGATTTCAGGGTCATGGGTTCAATCCCCATGTTGGCCCGGCATGGAGCCCACTTTTAAAAAATGAGAATGGGTTTAACTTCTGGGCAAAAGACAGAACGTTCAGATTGAGTGACAGGGGAAATTCTAGCTGTTTGTAGGAGAGACACCTAAAGCAAAATGGCACAGAAAAGTTAAAAATGATCGGTATCTCAGGAAAATGAAAAATAAAACTCCGCTTAATTTCACTACTACACAAAGTGGAATTTAAGACTAAAAGCACCGGGGCACTTGGGTGGCTCTGTCGGTTAAGCACCCCACTCTTGATTTCAGTTCAGGTCATGCTCTCAGGGTGATGAGACTGCGATGGGTGTTTGGCTCCACGCTCAGTGGGGAGCCTGTTTAAGATTCTCTCTCTCTCCCTTCCCCTGTCTCCTCCTTGCTCACATACTCTCTTTCTCTTTCTAGAACAAGCCCACCAAAACAAAAAAAAAACACTAAAATCATTAACTGGAGGGAGGAAAGCATGATTTGGTATTAATGAAAAATTCAAAACAAGCAAAGACTCGTGAAACTTTATGTACCCCAAAAATATAATATTGAGGTATATATAATATAACCGATTGGAAGGTAAAAAGCAGTTCACGCAATCTTTAGCAAAATGTGACTTTCAGAATTTGCCAATGAAAGTGTGCCATAAATGAGTGAAAGAGTTTAATTACTACATTTGATTCAATAATTATGTGCATGGATTTCTTTTTAAGATTTTATTTGAGAGAGACCGTGACAGAGATAGCGCGCGAGAGCAGGAGCTGGGAGGAGAGGGAGAAGCAGGCTCCCCGCTCGATCCACGGACCCTGGGATCAGGACCTGAGCCGAAGGCAGATGCTCAACCGGCTGAGGCACCCAGGTGCCCCGTACATAGATTTTTGTACTCCAAAAAATATTGATTTCTTTTACTGTCCAGTGAAACATGGTAACATGCATTCCACAAATACTTATTTTGTATCTGCCAATGTTAAGCCTCATACTTGGTGCTGGACAAAATGTGAACAGGCTAGTCACAGACCTTGCCACAAGGAGCTCATGTGTCAGGAACTCTTCTAGAAGTAGGGGAGGCAGGGGACAGCCCAAGGTCCCTACTTTCATGAAGCTTATATTCTATATATATTATATTCTATATATTATATTCTATATATTCTGTGAGAGAACACAGGTAGTAACAAAGACATATGGATCTTTCTTTTCTAATAAAGCTAATGCCATTTGGGGGGATTATGGTATTATTATCATCATACCCTTTATATATTTTAAATTTCTAAACATATATATTTATATATTTTATACATTTTAAATTTCTAAATGGTTTATAATTGTAGTTCTCATGTACCCAACATTTTGGTCCAACATTAATTAAAAAAAAATTTTTTTTAAAACATTTCCCCATGTTGACCAGGTTTTTGGGAGGACCGCTGTTTTGTTATGTCTTGATTTCTTTTTGCTTTGAGCCAGAGAATGTAGCCTGAATCATTTCTTCTTAAAACTGAGGGTTTTAGAGGAGGGAGGGGTAGGGATGGGGAGATGGATGAGCGTGGTGATGGGTATTAAGGAGGGCACGTATTGCATGGAGTACTGGGTGTTATATGCAAACAATGAATCATGCAACACTATGTCAAAAATCAATGATGATGGTGACTAATGTAACGTAATTTAAAAATTATTAAAAAAATTAAAAAATAAAACCCAGGGAAGTTTTGTTTGTGGCCCAGTATATGATGAAACTCAGTTAGTTCAAGGTCTTCACATTGCCCAACGTCATTGGCGCCAATTCATACTTTCCACATGTTTCAGCCCTGCTGAACTTCTTTCATTTGCTTGAAACTGCCCTTTCCTTCCAATTTCAAGACTATAAGTCATGTTGTTACAGAACACTTCTCTCTTCTGTTTATTATACTCATGAGAGTTTTTCAGAAGAACAAAACCAGCAGAGTGTGTGTGGGGGGAGAGAAAGAAAGAGAGATTTATTATAAGGAATTGGCTCATGTGACTTTGAAGGCTGAGAAGTCCCAAGATCTGCAGTTGCCAAGATGAGCACCTAGGAAAGCCAATGTGTGGGTCTCATTCCCATCTGAAGGGTTGAGAACCAGGACAGCCAGTGGTGGAAGGTCCACTCAGAAGGCCAGCAGGCTTGACCCCGCAAGAAGAGTCAGTGTTTCAGTTCAGGTCCAAAGGCAAGAAAAGACTGGTGTCTTGACTCAAGGCCATCAGGCGAGAGAAGCAAAAGGAGCTGTCTCTTATTCAGTCTTTTTGTTGTATTCAGGTGTTAGCTGATTGGAGGAATCCTGCACACATTAGAAAGGGCAATCTGCTTAACTCAGTTTACTGACTCCAGTGTTCATCTCACCCAAGAACACTCTCATAGGGGCGCCTGGGTGGCTCAGTGAGTTAAGCTTCTGCCTTCGGCTCAGGTCATGATCCCAGGGTCCTGGGATCGAGCCCCGCATCGGGCTCTCTGCTAAGCAGGGAACCTGCTTCCCCGTCTCTCTATCTCTGCCTGCCCCTCTGCCTACTTGTGATCTCTGTCTGTCATATAAATAAATAAAATCTTAAAAAAAAAACCCACTCTCATAGACAATAATGTTTGGCCAAATGTCTGTGGCCCAGGCAAGACTAAGTTAGAGGCTTCTACTGTGTGCTCCCACAGCATCCTGTCCATTCCCTACCCTGGCATTTTGATAGAGTGCTTCCGTTTGCTTATTCAGTTGACTAGATGTTGCCCCCACATCCTTACATGTCACCTGATCAGAGAGGACTTCCCTGAACGCCGTTTCTGAAACAGCATTCTAGCCCATCACTCTCTCACTCTGCTTTATTATCCTTTACCTAATGTACTTGTGTGTCTATTCTCATCTGAGTCCGCCCACTAGAATATAAGCTCCATGGGAGGAGGAATTTTGTCTGTTTTATTGTTAATTCATATGTAAAAGACTTTTAAATGTCATGATCTTGATGTCAAAAAGGAAAGGATTACAAAAAAAAAAAAACCACCCAAAAACAAAACAAAACTTTAGCATCTATAATTGAAGTTTGATTCCTTGAAATGATAAAAAAAAAAAATGTAGCTATGGTGAAACATGAAAGACCTTATCATTAAAATGTATCAGGATTCTGTAAACTATAATCTATGAGCCAAAACCCATTATGCTTATTTTTAATTTATTGTGGATAGCTACAACAGCAGAGCTGAATGGTTGTGACAAAGATAGTATGGCCCCCCAAACCTAACAATATTTACTATTTGGCTCTTTATAGAAAAAGTTTGCTGACCTCTGATGAAGAACAAGAGAAAAAAATCCACACACAAAGATATTGTCAAGTCTATTCTAGGATTTCCATCACCACACTTAGAAATGAAGTAGAAAAAAGAGATATTAATTAGTAGGGAAGAATAGAGAAAATTACCATTATTTGGCAATGTTCATTTTCTACACAGGAAACTTAAGAAGCTCAATTCAAAGCTATTAGGATAACCAAGAAACTTTGCCAAGATACCCCAGTAAAAGGTAATTACACATCCTTACATTTCAATAACAAATATAATCAGTAAAGAGAAACACATGCCTGGCTTATCTTGTACTTTATATTCTTTTCCACGAAATGTATATAACTTTATTCAGAATAATAAAGACTTGAGTAAGTGAAGAGTCCTTTCACATTCTTGGACAGGGAGATTCAGTATTGTGAAGATGTCAACTTTTCCAAAATGAATCTTCAGATTTAATGCAATTCCACTCAAGATCCCAAGAGGAAAAAAACATCCAGGAAGCACAATTATTTTTTGTGCATATCAGTCAGACTAAGCTAGGATGCAATTCAGTAACATACATTCTCTCCATCTTTAGTGGCTTAAAACAGCAATGACCTATTACTGATGTGACATGGCCCACTGAAGGTTGACCTTTTTTTGGATTCTTACACTGAGATTCAAGCTGAAGTTAGGGCTCCATCTCAGATATTGCTGGGCACTGTGGATGATAAAGGAGATCTCTAGAGGGTCTCAAATTGGCAGTTAAATATAAGGGCCTGGAAATAACACATGGCTAGATGCTCACAAGTAGTGCTAGAACAAGTCACAAGGCCCATCCAAAGGCTGGTTGGAGTCCTATTCCTTCCCCAAAGAAAGGACCAAATGACAGTGGCAGCAGGGACTCCCCACTAAGGTAGGGATGGAACACTGGCAAGAATACTCTGCTTTAGGGGTGCCTGGGTGGCTCAGTGGGTTAAGCCTCTGCCTCCGGCTCAGGTCATGATCCCAGGGTCCCCGAATCGGGCTCTCTGCTCAGCGGGGAGCCTGCTTCCTCCGATGTCTCTCTCTGCCTCCTTGTGATCTCTGTCTGTACTATAAATAAAAAATCTTAAAAAAAAAAACAGCTCTTAATTAAAAAAAAAAAAAAAAAGAATGCTCTGCTTTACCAGACAGAAAGATTTGTTTTAAGTTGCAGTCATTAAGAGTGTGGTGCTGTTGTATGGATGGACAGACCCATTAATGCACAAAACAGAAAGACCCAAGCAGAGCCATTTAATTAGAATTGAGCCCATGATAAAAGTACCATTTTTAAAAAAGATTTTATTTATTTATTTGACAGAGAGAGATCACAAATAGGCAGGCAAACAGAGAAAGAGGGGGAAGCAGGCTCCTGGCTGAGCAGAGAGCCTGATGTGGGGCTCGATCCCAGAACCCTGAGATCATCCTGAGCTGAAGGCAGAGGCTTTAACCCACTGAGCCGCCCAGGTGCCCCCAAAGTACCATTAATAATAAAGAAAAAACCCCAAAGTCAACATTCTCTTGAAATCTGGCTTAATTGATGATTTCAGACAATAGGATGTTAAATATCATAGCAATTTAAATAAATAAATGAATAGGTGAGTAACAATAGTGTAACATTTCCTAAAGGCTTTTTCAGTTTCTAACCAGTACCCCTCATAGGTTAGTTTGGCCTATTTTTGAACCTTGTATACATGGAACCACCCAGTACGGTTTTTTATTTGTTTGTTTGTTTCTTGTTTTTTTGTTTCTTTACTGGTTTCTTTTTTATTTTTATTTTTATTTATTTTTTAAATTTCTTTTCAGTGTTCCAGAATTCACTGTTTATGTACCACACCCAGTATTCCATGCAATATGTGCCCTCCATAATGCCCACCACCAGGCTCACCCAACATCCCACCCTCTGCCCCTCCAAAACCCTCAGATTGTTTTTCAGAGTCCATAGTCTCTCACGGTTTCTTTTGCTCAACACTTTTTGTGAGATTTATCTATGTTGTCACATGTAGAATTAGATCACATGTAGAATTAGATCACTTATTTTCACTGTTGTATGGTTGTCTAAGGAATGAACAAATTACAATTTACTTATCTAGATTATTGTTGATAGAATTTGATGGATTAGGGTTCTTTTTCTTTTACTATTAGTATTAATGCTTCTATTGCTGTGTGTATACTATATATATATATACATATGTATATGTATATATATAATGAGACTTGTATAAGTCTTTGGTACACATTGGATATAAAACTGTGGGTAGAATTTTTAAGTCATCGGCCATCCATATACTCAACTTTAGAAGTGAACACCGAACAATGCTTTAAAGTGATTGTGTTAATTTACATTTCTATCTGTTGTGTGTGGAATTTTCTGCTATTTCACATTATTGCCAAAGTTTAGTAATATTAACATTTATGGTGAAGGTGACTTAGTATCTCATTGTAGGTTTAATTTTCATTCTCCTGATAAAAATGGCATTGAACACCTTTATTTATGTTTATTGTCCATCTGAATGCCCTTTGCTAAATTCTTTTTCAAGGTTCTTGCCTAGCTTTTTGAGGGGTGGGGGAATGTCCTGTTCCTTCATATTGAATTGTAAGAGTTCTTTATATATTCTGGGTTCAATCCTTTTGTTGGATTTTGCAAATATTTCCCCCATTTGGTAGCTTGTATTTTCACTCTTTCATGGTATCTTTTTATTATTTGTAACATTAGTGCAGTCCAATATATTGTTTATTCCTTTTATGATTAGCTTTTTTCCCTACTTAAGTAGTCCTTCCTAGTCCATGAGCATGCAAATATTCTTTTAGATTATTTTCTAGAACCTATATTGTTTTGTCTTCCACATTTATAATTTCTATTCAACTGGAACTGATTTGTGTATATGGTGTGAGGTAGGGAATAATTTTTTCCATATGGCTATCATATTCCTAAATAGTAGGATATATCATGCTCATGTAAGGTCAGACTCAATATTGTGAGAATACCAATTATCTCCAAATTGATCTATACATTTAGTGCAATCCCAATCAAAGAACCATCAGGCTTCTTTGTGGACATTGACAACCTGACCTCTAAATGCATTTGGAAATGCACAAGACTAAAAGCACCTTCCTAAAGAATGACAATGTAGGAAGATGTATTCTACTGGATATCAAGATATGCTATCAAGGTGCAATAATTAAGAGCAGGCAGTATAGACACAGGACAGACAGACCAGTGGAGTAAAAAGAAAGCTGAGAAATAGATACTCAGACATGGCTACTCAATTTATGATGAAGGTGACATTGCATAGCAGCAGAGAAGAGATAGTCCTTAAAATACTCTAATTCTGGGGCACCTGGGTGGCTCAGTTGATTAAGCATCTGCCTTCAGCTCAGGTCATGATCCCAGGGTCCTGGAATGGAGCTCCACATCAGGCTCCCTGTTCCACAGGGAGTCTGTTTCTTCCTCTGCTTGCCACTCTCCCTGCTTGTTTTCTTTCTTTCTCTCTTTCAGTCAAATAAATAAGTAAAATCTTAAAAAAAAAAAAAAAAGAAAGAAAGAAAGAAAGAAAAAGAACATAAACAAATAAGATAAAGTACTCTAATTTTAAGTATAGTAATTAGAAATTAAAAATGTAGTAAGTTGTACTTAAATATTTTAGATATGTGTCATTGTATTTATTTTTTAAAAATTTTATTTATGTATTTGACAGAGTGAGAGAGAAAGCCGGTGTAAACTGGGGTGGGGGAGCAGGTGGGAGAGCAGATATCCAGGGTGCCTGGGTGGCTCAGTGGATTAAAGCCTCTGCCTTCACCTCAGGTCGTGGTCTCAGGGTCCTGGGATGGAGCCCTGAATCAGGCTCTCTGCTCAGTGGGGAGCCTGCTTCCTCCTCTCTCTCTCTCTGCCTACTTGTGGTCTCTGTCTGTCAAATAAATAAAATTAAATTTTAAAAAGCTTGATATCCTTTGATGCTTTGTCATTTTAATGGTTCTAGAGTTAAGGGAAAGGTCTGAGATGTTTAAGGTTCAAATAAATGTAGTCAATTAAAGCATATTGCTTAAACATCTGCCATATGCTCAGAATTCTGCCATCTCTGTAGAAGCTTATCTTGATTGCCGACAAAATGTGTGACTAGCTAAGGAAGCACTTGAGAACTTACTTTGAGACTAACACTGTTCAAATATTGTGGGACTGCTGATTATCAAGTCAGCACACACTAAAAAGGAAGGAGAAAAATGGATGTCTGAAAATGGTCAACTTAATGTGTGATCAAGGGGTACAAAACATCGGGGAAGGAGGCATTGGATTGGACTCCTCTATTAGCAGAGCCCTTCTCAAAGAAGGTGGATTTGTGTTGAGCCTTGAAATCTGGGTAGGTTTTAGAGAAGTAGATGGGATGGGGGTAAAGTTACCACCTGTGTAGGCAGATGGGAAAACCCAAAAGATGGGGAAAGGAGTATTTTATTTCTTTATGTGTTGGTGGGGGGTGGGGTGTATGTGTGTCGGGACAAGCAGCAGAGTGGGGTAGAACATTTAGAATGGTGAATAGTGGAAAATAACTTGAGTTGGTGGGCTGGGACCATGTTACAGGGGAACTTAAAAGATGGCAAAGGAATTCAAATTTACATAAAAGGCAGAAGGGGGCTGAGACTTGTCTGTTGTGCTTATCACTTTACCCCTGGGGTATAGCAGAGTACAGGGGCTATGATGCATACTCATAGATATCTGTTGAATAAATGAATGGAAGAAATAGTAGAATTTGAGAGTCATAGTTGGTTTAGCACATAAAACCCCCCAAAGAGCTATCATCTTCTACATGAAGCACTTCCAGGACACTGATAGTTGCTGACACGTTAAGAATAATTAAAATCATAATGATCATGAACCTCACAGTAAGGAATGTTTCATTGACCAAACATTGATTGTTAATTTTCATTTTAAAAAGCCCAGAAGGAAACGCTCCCTCTCTGAATCCTATTCACTAGCCCCAGTTGTATGTTTTAAGAGCTTCTGGAGATTATCAACCCAGAAAAATAATATGGGATTTACCTTTTCTTCCAAATGAAGACAGTCGATAATAAATGATATTTTGGGTTACAAGGTTTATGCTTCTGCCTCTCTGCACATTCAAGGTTAAGTTAATAAGATGTTTGTGGAGGTCTAGGGCTCCATCTGTTCATTCTCCTACTACAGAGAAGGACAAAGTCAGTACCTCACCCTGCAGGTGTCACCTGATCATGATTTACTAATCTCCAGTCCCCTCTAGCTGCCACCTGCCCTGGCTCTCACTCAAAGACCCTTTTGGGAAAGGTGAAATCCTTCATTAGTACCTCTGAGAGCTTCAATCCCTGCTCCTTCACTCCTTCTTGCCTGAGAATTCTTTCTGAGGGCATAAACAGGAAGTGTCAAGTCCAATAATTGAACCAAATGATACTGTTCTCTTGTTCTGTGCCCACAGCACCAACGACTACTCACCAATGACCCACAACTACTCATGGAAAGTCCAGACTAAGGGACCAGTGAGATGATAGTCCAACTACTCTATTTGACAGATGAGGAGACTGAGCCTCGCAGAATGACTTGCCCAAAGACATACTAATTAGTGGCAGTGGGGGGACTGGAAACATGACTCTCCTCCTAGCCAGTTCCTCTCATGCTTTGCCACCCTGCCTTATTCCTTTCTTATGGCTCATCATTTTGCAGCTATGGTTTATGCCTTTGTTTCAGATCGAAGCCATGCATTTGCAAGGCTAATACCCGCTGCATTGCATATAGTCCAATCCCTCATGTGGCATTCCAGGGCAGCTCCCCAAAGTGAATTAAAGCTGAAAAGACTTGGGATTTGAGGTTCTCTTGGTTGAAAATTACTTCTCTCCAGGACATGTGGCCCCAGATGAAGTTCATGCTGAGTTGATTCTGCAACGTGGAGAATGTTTCTTTCCTTCAAAATCCATTGCCAATTTAGAGGCTATGGAAAGAGCTCTCAGGCTGACAGGCTGTGAGAGCCATGTACCTTGCAGAGCCTCTGGGAAACTGAAAACCACAAAAATGCAAATGAATAAATGCAATAATAATCACCTTCATCATCATTGTGAAAAAGTTTATCTTGCTCTGGCCAACATCTGATGGAGTGTGAAATCTGGAAAGAACGTGGTACACAATGGTTCTTTTTATTTCCAGGTAAATCAAAAAAACCCAGGAAGGACAGGTGACTTCATTGGTTGAGTGGGAATGACATTTTTTTCTAAGACTCCTGGTCCAGTGTTCCTGTCATTGTGTTTGCATTAAAAGAAAATGCTTCCATAAAAATTACATTGAGCTGTTCAGACTTTATCACCTGTCATAATAAAATAAGATTACTAAAAATCTTGAAAGCTACTTTTTTACAGACAAACTCAGATTTTTTTCTAGACAGAGTGTGAATTTGACATTGCTAAATTCTCTGAGGAAAGGTCTGTATTAGGTATTTTATGCAGTTTTTGAAAATGTTTCTGCTTGCTTCAAATCTCAAAAAAAGTGAAAAAGTAAAATAAATCCACAAAGACAATGTAGTTAAACAAGATTCCTGGGATACCAAGAGGAAAGTTATTGGCACCATTGTGCCTTTCTTTACCTTAAGAAAAAGGGGACAAAAATGATTTCAGTCATCTAAGAAGATTCTGTCACCAGAAGGAAGGAACCCCAATTCCTAAAGAATGGGTGTCATCGCCAGAGGCGAACTCATTTATTTCCTCTTGCCTAAAGAGCTTTACTGGTCATGATTCCACATAAATTAGTACTTTCTCCATTCTTAAAACTCTTAAGAGAGAGAACATATTCTATTGAACAACACAGAGTTCTGGAATCCCAGATCCACCTCCCTCATTATAAAAACAAAGGCAAACGCTATAAGCTCCAGAGTCTCCTCTCCTGTTGTTCTCCATCTGAATAAAAAGCAGCAGTATTTCCAGTTGTGCAAGACAAAAAACTACGGCTCATCCTGGATTTCTCCCTTTTGCCTCCCAGCTTCCCTTCCCCACTTCCCCACTGCTCACCCTGTTGCTTCTGCCTCTAAAGTTCATCTCCCTATTGGTTCCTCACCCCTGTCCATTCTAACCCACGCCAACCACCATCCATTCTTCTCTCAATGTCTCCACTAGCTTCCTGACTGGTTTCTCCACCTTAACTCTTGCCCCACTAAAACCTATTTTCTACACAGCAGCCTGAAGGATTTTTTTCCTCCACTTAACTAGTTTAACTTTTTTAGGGCAGTTTTAGGTTCACAGCAAAACTGAGTGGAGGGTACAGAGATTTCCCACATGCTCCTGCACATTCCCCCACTCAGAGAGGCTCATGGACTTGTCACAATGGATGAACCTACAGGGACCCATCTCTATCTCCCAAGCCCATAGTCTGCTATAAGGTTCACTCTTGGCACTCTACGTTCTCTGGGTTGGGGCAGAGGAATTTTTTAAAAACATAACTCAGATCCTTTCTCTCTCCTGCTAAAAACTTCCACCAGTTCCTGATGGCACTGGGAATAAGGCCTCAAGGCCTTGTACTTTCTGTTTGCATTGTTTCCTGGGCTAGAACAGTCTTTCTTCAGCTCCTCCCATGGCTGGATCCTTCTGCTCAAGGGTTATGCCCTCAAACACGCTCTCCTGATCCAACCTAGCTGAAAGTAGCTTGTTCTCCATTCCCATTCCACTTCTATATTTTCTTCAGTGTTCTGAGCCTCATCTGTAAATATTCTGTTTCTTAAATTTGTCTTTCTTCCCCCATTATAATGTCAGCTTCACCTCCCACGACCTTGCCCTGTCCCCTATAGGCACATAGCAAGCACTCAACACAAATCTGTTGAGTGTTGAGTAATATTAGGTCATACCAAGCATTTCCTAGGTGTCACGCACAGGTACTTTATGATCATACTATGCTTCATCCTTGCACTGACCCTAAAAGGTAGGTTCAATGATTTCCATGGCATAGATGAGAAAACAGAGTCAGAGAGAGGTTAAGCGGCTTGACCAAAACCTCACAATTGGTGGGGTTCACCTTCAGGAACCTGGCCTTGAACCTATACCCTAAGCCACTCAGCTGTACTGAAAGAATGAGCAATAGTGGGGTAACCTCTTCTATCTGATCAGATTTGTCTGTATAGATTACAGAATAAAGAGTTCACTAGGGATGACAAAAAAAAAAAAAAATGACAGTTGCTCCTTGGGGATTTCTTAGTAAATCTTCCTACATTGGATCTATGAACAGAGGAAAGAAATGCAATTCTTCCCTAGCCATAGCCCTTGGGGACCCTGTGGTTTATGTATGATTTTATTACTGTCTTCCTCTCCTGTGGTCTTTCTAGCTCAGGGCTTCAGCTACTGCTAAGTTCTGCCCTCCGTTCAGTTTCTTCAGCTCTACTAAGGACCATCTCCTCCCAAGAGTAGTGGACCAGGGAAGGGCCAAGAGTTAGAAGGGGTGTGGTCTACTGGTAACTACCAATGGAAACTTGGGCCTCATTTTCTTCATGTCTAAAATCCTAGGAATGATCTCTAGTGTCCATTCTTAGGTATATCATACTATGATGTGTTTTACTTATACCCTGATTGAGGGTTTTTCTAGGACCTCTTTACACCATTTCCTCTCTGTCCATGTTCTCATTTCATGGGCCTTACATACTAAGGTTAGAACAACATCATAAAACAGACCCGACATATTCTTCTGATGCCAAAGCATTTGGTAGTGGTGGCTTAGGCTCCATGACTCTTCACCTTGGGAATTTCTAAAGTAAATTCTTTCATCCATCCATCTATCTAAAAAATAATTACTGAGAACCTATTACGTGTAAGGTCTCATGTCAGGCATTGGGAATATACATGGTCTGGACCCTCAGACCAAGGTCTAAGATACTGGGATATCTCTAGTAACTGGGATAAAGTTACTAATAAAAGAAAAATCACAGAAGTCAATGTAAGAATGTTGCAGTGATATGTACCATGAAAGGGAAGTATATGGTGTTATGGAAACAGATATTTGGGTGGTGTGGGGTTTGACCTAACTGAGACAGTTAGTAGGCACCTTCCTAAAGAAGTGACAAGCTAAACTCAAAATGATAAATAGAAGCTCTCTAGAAGATGAGTGGTAAGGAAGTTCTAGGCAAAAAGAATGGCATATGCAAAGGTCCTGTGGCAGGAAATAGAATTGCATGATATGAGGCTAAATGTTCAGTGTACTTGTTGTACAGAAAACACAGAGACCTAATCAGAGAAGTCAGGGATAACAAGGAAATTAGGGAGAACAGAAGTCAGTAGGCCAAGGCATCTTAGCCTCTTGCAGAAGACTATTCCCACCCAGTTGGAGCTCCTCAGATGTTGTTCTTCCTTAAGCAACCTATGAAAATTTTAGCTTGAAGAAAGGACAATTAAAATTCCTTAGTTTTTTTTTTAAATCCTTTCTATATAATTGCTGGGAGACCTCTTCAGAATTGAGAAGAAGGTCTCCATCAGTTGTCAATTGGCCACAAGGCCTAGACATGAGGAATCCGGCGAAGAATTCATTCTTGTCCTACTCTTTCTGGCTATGCTCCAGAGGATGGCTGTGTGTGTTCTGGCAGACTTCCTGCTCCCAATCAACCAAATGAAGCTGTACAGAGAGAACAAAAAGCATTTGCTAGAGAAAGAAAACCAAAGGATCAGAGATATGACCAAAAGTCAGAAGGTTTTGCCTTCCAATTGTTCTGAGAGATAACTGAGAGGCTATTTTCTGCTAGAGAAATAATATAATCAACAGAGGCTGGAAGTTTCAAAGTAAAGTTTAGAAAAAATAAATGGAGGTGATTCAAAACAGTGCTAATTACCCATTCTTTCCCCATTCTAGATGACTCACACTGGATCAATAACCCAAATGACTTTCTTCTCATTAGTCCCCAAATGGAAAACCTTGCCAGGGTAGTAAGAAGGAGAGTTGATGTGTGTTAGCTGAATTAAGTTTCATGGATGCTAAGTGCCCCCACAAGCTTAAAATACAATACCTGCTTTACAGACTCTCTATAATTATCCGTGAAGGAGGAGAAAATTGAGCGAGGTACTAGGGGTTTCTAAGGAAAAAAAACAAAAAACAAAACAAAACAAAAAAAACGAAACAAACAAACAAAAAACCAACAAAACTTCTGCCTCCATCATCTGGAAATTAAGATGCTGGCAAGTCAGTCTTGAGAAGTGTGAATATTAGGGTGTTAAATAAACATTTTTTAAAAAGGAACCTGCTTGACAGTTATTTTTAAGAGTCTGGCCTATATATTTTCCCTTCATCCAAAGAGCTCAAAATTGGCCTAAGTGGAGATTAATTGAAAAAGTTCACCTCAAGAGTATGATTAAGCCTGGAAAATTTTAGCCAATAAGGGAATTTTTCATAAAATTATGACTGAGTGGAAATAGTGTTATAATGGAAGTCTGTGTATAATGGGCATCATTAAAATTATATATGTATATCTTGAGCATCAACAGGTAACTGACTTACAGGGCTACAATTCTGTGAAGGGTTTCTGGTGATATTATAAGCTACAGGCACAAAGCACGAGTCATCCAAATTCCTAAATAGAATTACAGTTAGATTAAAAAATATTCTTGCCATAATTATACACCAGGAGGAGTGGTTTGGGTCTTATAATTAACTTCTCTTTGCACAGGCTTTGCCTATGTAGTAATGGGTAATCCAACTCCTGTGTAATGGAATCATAGGATATTCAAAATAGGAAGAAGTCTCTGATTTTCTAGTTCATCCTCAGCACAACATTCATAAGGAAAACAAATAAAACAACAGAGCAATCTTGCAATCACTGCTTGGCAGCAAGTTAGGTGATTTGCAGATACAGATTCAGTTCAGGATAGAGGCCCAGACTCGTGTCTTAGCCCAGTCCTTCTCATTGTTTAGGATTTCAGTTCTCTTTTGGTCTGCTACTAACCTGCAGTTTATAGGGAATTCTAGAATTTTGATGTCAGAGGAGTGTGGCTATGTCCCTTTGGTTGCAGGAAAGGAGTAAGCAGGTCAAAAGTGATTCTCAAACTTGAATGTTGATCTGGGGGTCTTGTGGTTGCAGATTCAGATTTATGGTCTGTGATGTGACTCTAAGAAGCTCCCACGACATGCTGATGGGCTGGTCCCAGTACCTCACTTTGAGGACCAAGGTGTTAGGAGGACTTGTCTCACAGCTGGATTTGCATGCAGACACAAACTCATGTTTGTCTTTTTCTCAAAAAAGACTCAGATTGTCTTTTTCTGTGGAATGCCCCTGGGGCGACTGATGACGACGATCATGGGTACCTCCTTCCAACCTACCCTTGGCTTGGCTCCTAATCAATTTCAATTATAAGTGGATATCAAATATAACTGTGAGATCCATCAGTAGTATCTAGACTCAATGAATCTGGAAAGGCCATCTGCCCACCTGCTGGGGTTCGCCCAGGACCTTGAGTTGTATGTTTAAATCTTTCATCAGATGTGGGAAGCTTTCAGCCATTATTTTTTTTCAAGTACTTTTTCTCTCTTCTTCCAGAATACCAATGGCATGAATGTGAGATCTTTTTGTTATAGTCCTCTATTTTTTGTTATGCTGTTATCTCTCTGTGGCTCAAATAGGATGATTTCCATTGTTCAGTCTTCCAATTCACTGACACTTTCTTCTCTCCTTCTATTCTGATATTGAGCCCATCCACCAAGATTTTATCTCTGTATTTTGTTTCTTTACTTTTTATGTAAACCATATTTTGACATTTTAAAAGTTTCATTTGGTTCTATTTCTTGGAGGAGGATTTCTGTTTCTACCTCTGTTTGGAACTTTTTCTAATTGGTCATTGAAGCATTTTTATTAGAACAGCTTCTATCTGATTATTTTAACATCTCTTACCTCAGTGTTGTCTTTTAGTCACACAATTCGAGATCTTGCTGGTTCCTAGTACAATGAACAGTTCTTAGCTGAAACCCAGATATTTTTGTGTTATGCTGTGAGATTCTGGATATTATTTAAACTTTCTGGTTGAACTGGGTTTTTCTGACACTGCTCTGGCAGGGGAAGGACGTTGCCCCCTTGTTTCTGCCAGATGAGATGAAACCCCAGGTTCTCCACTTGGCTTCCATTGATGTCTGGGGGAGCAGGTGGACTGCTCTATACTCCTGGGGGCATGGGATTTCCAGCTTCCCTGTGGTCTCCACAGACACCGTGAAGAGCCCACAGGCTTGTAACTGGCCCATGGGTATGGAATTTCCTGCTTCTCACTGCCTTTCTGTGGCACCACCAGAGGGGATGTGTTGAGGGTATGTGTGAGCACTTCATTACAGTAGGAGTGGGAGTGTTGGGCACTTCACTGATGGTGCTGGGGTGGGGGCTGCAGTTTTTTCTATGGAGTCTGGCTGGAGTAGACCGGTCATTATCTAAAAGTTTTCTGTCTTGTTAACACTGCCCGTTCTTGGTCCTTTGGTCATAGAGGGCAGGCTTTTTTTGGTATGTCTGTGAGCCTGTTGATGTCTTCTGCTTGATGACTTTTCTAGCTCCAAGACTAGAACATATGATATAAAATCAGGGCACTTGCTACTGTGCTATGTTCTGAAGTCCTGGTACTCCCCCTTCTTGTCACCTTCCAGGGTCTTTTACTTTTCTTGTCTTTAGCGGAAAGGACAGGGAAAAGGACATTTATTTATTTTCCTAGAAGTGAAGGTCACTCTAATAATTATTATTATTTTATTGTCATGATTTTACTTTCATATGAGGGGTCACATGCAACAGGCAACACATACCAGTTCACAACTTGCCTATCTCACTTAGCATTATGATTTTGAGAAATATCCACATTGATATGTAAAGATCTAAATCCAAATTTACTTCTAATAGTTGTTGACCCAGGTATAGGATAAATGACCAAGTCTAGTGAAGCATGCACACAGCATGAATTAAACATCCTCCATCATTTGGCATTCAAAAGAGTCACAGGGACTATATCTACATTACTTAGGTGATTTGTTTGTTTGGTTGGTTGGTTTTTGTCACAGAAGATATATTTTAATGACCTTTTGGATGATGGAATACTTCAAAAATGGGGAAAGCACAGGAGGCATTTGTAGGTTATGGTAAATAACAGCCCTGGGCTTGTAACAATAACAACAACAAAATTGAATTACTATTACTACCACCAGTGGATTATGCCCTACTGTGTACGAAATGCTATCTTATTTATTTTCATGTCATGTATGTGAGGTGGCATTGCTTTTATTTTATGGATAAGGAAATGAGCTCACAGGAATCACCAAGTTTTCTCAAAGTCATCTAGTACATACTTGTCAATTGAATCCGTTCTGTGAATTTTTCTCAGTGAGGGAAAGCCTTCTCTCAAATTGTAAAAACAGAAAAGAAGATTTATTATCTCATAAAACATCAGTGGCATCATCAAGATCCAGGTTCTTTCCATCTTTCTGGTCTGTCAAGCTTTGCTTCCCTAAAGGCATAAAATGGTTGCAGTAGCTCCAGGCATCACATGTAGAAGAAGAAGGGGCACATTTGTGTGTAATAGTATTTATTAGAAGTCCCCCCACTAGGTTTCCCCGTGCCAGATTCCCCAGAATTGCAGCATATACACCAGTTATATAATTTGTAATAATTTGTGGGGCCCAGTGCAAAATTAAAATGTGGCATCTCTTATCCAAGAGTTATTAAGAATTTCAAGATGACAGCAGAGCATTAAATCAAGTGTGGGGTCCTTCTGAGACCAGAGCCCTTTGTAGCTATATGTGTTGCGTGTCTGTAAAGCAGGTCTTGCCTATGTCTATAAGCTTAACCAGTTTCAGACAAAGAGAAGAGGGTCATATCGCTGGCTTGGCTAAGCTGAGATTTATTCCAGAATCTTGGGGTACAGGCTGCTCTTCTGAACCACAAGAAGAGGGATGGAAACCAGAATAAAATAAAGATGTTGCCATTGCAGGGAGGTGGGGAAGGGCTGTTGGTTGGGAATCGATATTGTCCAGTTTGAGTGTATGTATCTCTTCTTGCCTCCTTATATTTTGCTGCCCCCCGCAAAGGTTCATATGTCTGAGATGCAGCTCAGTTCTGATGCTATGTGAACTTGAGCATGTGTTTTAATTTCTCTGAATTTCAATTTTCTCACTTGTAAAATTAGAACACATGAGTGTCCCCAGAATTTGGGGTGTAGCCCTTGTGCCCATGTATGTCCATCACCAGAGGGTGGAATCTTGACGCTCTACCCAGGTGATGATTGCAGCGGGTCTGTAATAACTTCTACTTCTCTAGTAGATAGTCAGGGATCTCCTTGGGCTGATGAGGCCCTGGGGGATGATAGCAGGCTCTGTTTCCCGCATTTGGGGGCTGAGAGAGGGGGAGATAGGCAAAAGGCTCTGTTTCTTGTTTCCATCACAGAAGGAGGGGCAGTGCTGTGGATGGAATGCTGGTGTGAAGTGTTAGTCCTAGCCTGTGGAGCAGAGACTTGATCCTCTATTCCATCAGAGTCAGAGGCACTGGAATGGTGTCCTCCCGTAGCATGAATTTTGGCCTATGCACTAGCCTACTTCTTACAGCATGTGGTAGATGGCAAGAGGACCACAAGTACTTCTCCATTTTTCATACCCTTCCGTGTTACATGGGAGCTTCTGTCATTCAAAGCTGGAGACTTCGTCTCCATCCATGAATCTGGGCTGGCCCCATGGCCTACTTTGGGTGATGGAACAGTAATAAACATGGGTCAAGAAGAGAATTAAGAGCACGCACTGTAACTCTGTGCTCACTCTCTAGATTTTGGAGCCTTGAGATGGTCACATGACAGCCCAGGACAGCCTGGAGTTGGGGTGCTGCCAAGCTAAGGTCCTCCAGAACAACCATGGTGCCAATGACCAGATAGGTGAAGGAGGTCATCTCTATTAATTTCCCATTGTAGCCATAAAAAGTAGCACAAACTCATTGTGTCATAATCATGGGAGTGACAGCCCATCCCATTTTCTATATTCTGTTGATTAGAAGCAGGCCACAGGTCCTACCCACACTCAAGAAGAAGGGATTATACAGCTGTGTGAATATCAGGAGGCAGGGATCTTGGGGAGATCACCTTGAAGTCTGTCTACCACAACATCCAAAGAGGTAGACAGTAAACATATAGGATCCGCCTTCTTTGCTCTCCTCCTGTCTATAGAAGTGAACTTTAACAAGTCATTTATTCTTTCTCAGGTCTTTTGCTCCAGAAGGACTCTAGGGCAGCTGTTTTCAGATTATTTGGATCCAAACGGAGAGGTGTCTCAGCAATTAATAAAAATGACACTGAGTTTAATGAGGATAACTGTAGTTAAAATTACCCTCATTTCACTTCTGTAGGAAGGGTGTCTTTCTTGTCTCTGCTTTTGTTTCAATATCTCATAGAATGAGGCTTCTCCAAGGCCCCTCAAAGAAGGTTGATAATGTATTGAATTCACATAAAGCAGGAGGATAGCACTGATACAAAGGAACAGGGTAAGAACTTATAATGCTCTTGCCTGACAGGCTCTGCCTAACAGAACAAAATAAAAATTAACTTGGGAAAGAAAAGTTATTCAAATCCCAGCTAGAAGGCAAGTTTCATCAACCCACCCTGGAAAACAGAACCAGGTCTCAGGCGTCCAATTTTGATACAGCTTTTTAAAAACAGAATTGTATTTAAAATATTTTTTCCCTAACACACCCCTCTGTTCACCATGCATCAGTACTAAAATGGGTTAGAATTCACATTTTCCCTGTTCTCAATTTCTTCTCACCCCTTCCTCAAATTGCCTTCACAATGGAGCATCCGTATGTCCAAACAAACAGACAAGTGAGGAGATTAATGAACTGACCTTTAACCTTGTAAGTATTTATTCCAGGGCTCAGGGGGGAAGCTTGTCTGTGCCAATGAAAATCCCAAAACTGTCTCTGATAATTTGGTATTAAAGATAGCTCTGTCAAATGCCTCCTGAGGCAGAATGAGCATCGCCCTTCTCCTGACCCCAAGCTTCTTAGCCCTTATGTTCTTTCCCCATTCAGACAGATTGTACCCCATCCCTTTACCACTCTCCCTTTAAAAGAATTTTTTTAACAATGATATTAGCTGCCATTTATTGCACACTTACTATATCAGATACTGTGTTTAGCTCTTTTCTTCATCATCACCATGATCATCCTCATTATCTAACACCTTTGAGCACTCATTTTGTGAAAAGTAAATTTCATATTTTTTCATTTAAATTTTGTACTAGCTATTTGAAATAGGCAATTAAAAGAGAGAGAGAGAGAGAGAGAGAGAGAGAGACAGCTACTTATTCATTCCTTAAGGAAATGTCAGAAGACAGAGTGGAAATTGGGTTTCCTAAAAACTTGATTAGATGAATATGGATCTTGAACATTTTCTGTATATGTCCTTGTCACAGCCATGTGGGGAATAACTGGTGTTCAAAGCCAAATGCTGGTATAAAGAGAGTTATTCTTCCCAGCCCTCTGATCACTCCTCAAATTCATATAAGTGCTTGCACATATATACGGTTACAAGAGGGTGAGCCCTCTCTTTCTTTTGCATCCGTGGCTCTTACAATGTGACAATACTGTACTCTAGAGGGAAAAGGCACAAACATGAATCAGGAGCATAGAAATACACCACAATGGTTGCCATGGAGTCAAATGACAAGTCTGTTATGGCTGCTAGTGTCCAAAGATGACCTCTCCCTCTATCCCCTGTCATCACATGGCTGTCTTCTCCCGGTGTGTCTGTGTGTCTCTGCTCTTCTTAAAATGACAACAGTCCCATTAGACTTACCAGCTGGAGCACATGGGTGTTTGAGAACTAGGTAAGGCATGCAGGTCATAGTGTAAGAGCCATGGATGACATTTATAGGCTTATTATAATGAAATGACACAAACCATTCCCCTTGTGCAATCATCCTGCTATCAGTACTATTAAAAACAGGTCATTTACACTATCAGTGTTAATTATTACCCAAGAACTTGTGTGACAGATCTATTGGATGGGGGCTGGGGTCCTCATATCAAGAGGTAGAGCTTATTTTCCCTCCCCTTGAATCTGGACCATCTCTGTAACCATTACAAGGAAAAACAAAAAATATAGTTCTTTCAAGTTTAGACTTTAAGAGACTGACAGCTCCTGAAAGCTTCTTTCTGCAATTTCATTGTTGGAAGGATGCTGCCATGCTGTAAGGAAGACCAAGTAGCTATGTGGAAGGGACCTCATAGAGGAGAACTGGAACTTCCACCAATGGTGGAGTGTGCGTGCAAGAGAAAAAAGAGAGAGAAAGAAAAGAGGGGTGTGCAAGAGAAAAAAATTGTCTTAAATGCAATTGTGTTTTAAAAACCCGTAATCAGAGTTGGACGCTTGTGACCTGTTTCTCTTCTTTCCTAGGATTGGTTGTTGCAACTTGCCTTCTAGCTGGGATTTGATCAACTTTTCTTTCCCAAGTAAATTGTTTATTTTGCTCCATTAGGCAAAGCCTTGTCAAGCAAGAGTAGTGTAAGTAATCTCATGCTGTCATTTTCCCAGGTGACAGTGAGCATCAGTTGCCAGCTATGTGAGTATGACCATTTTAGACTTCTTAATACTCCTGCCAACACCAAAAGAAGTAGAACTACCCATCTAATTCATAGATGTGAAAGAATAAATTGTTGTTTCTTAAAGGCAGTATATTTTGGGGGTGGTTTTTTATGCTGTCATTATAACCAGAATACTACTGTTTCACCATACAAGATTATTTTCTGTAAGCCCCTTGTTGAGAATGTCTTTCTTTTCCTTCCTGATTACTCTGTCCCCTTGAATTCATGTCCCAGAAGGATCAGGGGTAATCCAAGACTCCATGCTGCATGGGAAGCAGACAAGCCTCCCCCTTGGAGGATAGATCAGGACCTGGAAAGAGCTCAGGGTAAAGGAGAAAGGCAACTGATTGGCTAAGTTTTCTTTCCTAGAGAGAAGGGATTTCTTTTACTTTGATTTCCATTTTCTGTATCTCTACTTGACAACAAAGTGCAATTTGAGAACCATGATTAGGTGTGGATCCATAGGAAGGCCTCCAAGAGAATTGCTTTGGCAAACACACATTATCTATAATGCCCCCCAGGAAGGACTGCCATGTTCCCCATGCTGCTAGTATGCCCCATGCGTGTACTCAATCTTTAGGGTTTCAGGAGCTACAATGCACCATAAGGACAGCTACATATTATTTGATTCCATGCCATTTTCATCTGATCGTGCTACCATTTTATTAATTTGTAGACTCTAGATTACATTTTAATGGTCTGCTTTGCATTCTCCTCCCTCTATTTTTCTGGTTGATAAAATTTTAAAAGGACATCTGTTGTGCTAAAGATGACTTTTTACTTAGGACGCAAAGTCATTGGAATGTGTGGTAGCAATTTTTCTTAGGTAATAACCTCTCCTATCTTATCAAACCAGGCTTTGGTTGCAGAAGGGCTTTCTTAATTCAATTGTTGTTTAACTTTGCCTTTTGTTGACTGGCTGAATGAATGACTCCCTCTCACACCTCATTCTGACTCCTCACACATTTGTCTTTAGCTCTGAAGGAGTCTGGAGTCTGGAGGCCTGGCCAGTGACTAATGAGAAATTCTGATGCTATTTTATAAGATTTTTAATAAAGAATCTGTTTCCTTTAGTGGATGGAGTAAGGTAGAGAGAAGCTGTGTGCCAAGATATAATTGCCATCACCATCAATGGCAAGTGTTTAATGAGTGTCTCCTGTATATAGAGCCCTGTTATGTCTGTGGCAGTCATTCTTAAGTGAGAGCCATTTTGCTTACCCCCACTTTCCAAAGAACATTTTTCAATGTCTGGAGACATTTTTAATTGTCACAGTATGGGGGGGGGACACTACTGGTACCTTGTGGGTGGAGGTCAGGGATACTGCTAAACATTTAAAATATAAAGGCAGTCCTCCTCAGCAAAGAATTACCAAGCTCAAAATGTCAAGAGTTCTGGGGTTGAGAAACCCTAGTTTGTGGATATAAAGACATTGAGCCTGGACCCTCTTGTCATGGAGCAGCATGAGGACAAATGAAATGGAGATGGAATTTGGGTGAGATGAAGCATGAAAGAAAGAGAGGTCAGGCAAGCCTTGACTCATCACTACACACAGTTTTTCATAGAACAAAGTCATCCATAGCAAGGAAGGACACTTACCCATGAGACATAATAACCTCCTAGCAGAGACAGAGACAGAAGGAAAAGAGAGCCGTGGTGCTCCTTTGGGTTTGGGGTGAGGTCCTTTTGTGTGTGTGTGCATGCGTGTGTGTGTTTTCTATATTCCTTTCTTTCTGAAGAGAGAGCTCCTCCAGCATCACGGACTTTAAATAATCTCTTGAAGCTGATAACTCTCAAATTCCTATCTCAAAACCAGTCCTCCTCTGACGTTTGGACTCCACCCAAATAAGCTGATTTTTTATTCAAGATGTATGCTTTTATTTTAGGAGGGTCAGAGAAAGAGGGAGACAGAAACTTTAGCAGACTCCATGCTCATCATGGAGCCTGACTCAGGGCTTGATCTCACAACCTTGAAATCATGACCTGAGCTGAAACCAAGTGGCAGATGCTGAACCAACTGAGACACCCAGGCACCCCACAAATATGTTCATTTTATGTTTCCATGTGGATATCTTGTAGATGTTTCTAACTTAATGTGTCCAAAATGGAACCCTTGATTTTCTTTCTCAGACTTGTTCCCTGTCCCCCAAATATTCCCTCTTCTAGTGAAAATGCATCATCTTGCCAACTGTTCAGGATAAGAATATGATTTCTCTCATTTTCCAAATACGTATTTTGAATACATAAGGCAAATGGTTACGTTCATTCTTTCCTTTTGCTCTGCTTCCCCCCAATCTACTCATGATACCCACATGGACGTTGCATCATGTCATTTCATTATAATAAGTCTTTAAAGGTCATCCATGGTTCTTACATGGCTTTCTGGCTTTCATATCCCTCTGTGTTCCAGCTGGCCAATCCAATGTGACTGGTGCCATTATGAGATGAGGAGACACACAGACACATGGGCAGACAACAGCCATTTGACATCAGAACCAGAGACTGGAGGGACATGTCTACAAGGCAAGGAGCACTAGAGTCTCCTGGCAATACCCAGGAGCTAGAAAAGGGAAGGAAATATTCTTCCCTGGAGTTTTCAGGGCCATGTCAGAACCTTGATTATTCATGTCTAGCCTCCAGAATTGTAGACAATAAATTTCTGTTGTTTTTAGACACGCTATCCACGGTACTTTATTACTCTAACAACCCTAGGAAACAAGGACAGACTCACTGCTCTCACCACCTTAATCCCTTCCTCCCCGTCACGCTGGACATTTTTCTTCCTCAACACATCGAGCTCACTCTTCTCATTTTTTGGAAAAGTGTGTTGTTGGCAGGCTGATCTCTTCTTGTCATCCAGATAGCAGCTTAAAGTTTGCCTCCTCTGAGAGGACTTCTCAGAACACCAAACTTAATGGAATCATCGCCCACTATTCCACACCACCTCACACCCAGTTCTGATACTCTGCTTAGAACATAACACGACATGACCTTTATCCTGCTCTTCTCACCATGGCAAGTCAACCCCATGAAACAAAAACCTCTTCTCTCCTGTTGATTCATGTTTCTCCTCCACCTGGACTAGTGGCCCCAACTTTGCAGACACTCCATGTATATGTATATATTTTAATAAATGAGCCAGGTACAAAAATGAAAAGATCTTTGCCCAAGTAAAGCTGGTTTGAGCAACTGGACAACCAGGAGTAGGCCATGAATAGTTCAACTGGATCTTTGAGACAGAGAGGAGAGAGGTTTTTTGATGAAAGGAACAGGAATTCTCAAAAGGAGATCGCCCTCCTCTGGGTGAAAGGGATCTCAGCCCATGTTCGGTGCTGAACCTCGGATAGAAGGGGACATGGTCCGTTGTGTTCCATCAAGCCCACTGCCTTTCCTCTACAAATATTTATGCTCTGAGCTTCCCCTCTCCCAGGCCTGACAGGAGCCCAGGGAAGGCTGTGTGCTAGCACAGGGCCTAATGGAGACATTGCAGTGCTATTAGCACAGATGGTTGTCATATGTATGCAAATGAGAAACAAATTGAATTTGGTGTGCCCTCTCACCAGCTGTCCTATCAAGGAACGCTCCCACAGCAGCCAAAGAACTGCTGCTACACTACTAATCTGTCACCACAGATTAATTACAACGAGCACATTAATCACCATTTGTTTCTAGTACAAAGGAAAATATCTTGTTTTTCAAGTACGTCCTGTTAAAAGAAGGTGTCCAGCTTTGTAGAAACAAGGCGCAACAAGGGCTTGAGGCTTCATTAGTTAGGAACAAGAGGATAAAGAGCCCTAGGCTGCATGCTGCCTTTAGAGCTATCTGCTGGTAAGGATTGGAGGAGAGGCAGCAATGCTGGGAAACGAAGAAGGACAGCTAGCCAGCTCTCACTTCATCGGATGCTCGAATAGCCTGGAGTTTCAAAGAGTTAATTTTGCTTAGTGGATCCTCAAAGAATCAGGAGGCACCTGGAATAGGTGTTTTAGATGCATTAGTATCACTATTGTTTGGTAGAAAGACTATGGATAGGGTGCTAGCCAGAGATCCAAGGCACCAGGCTTCACCTCTAACCATGTATCTAGTTCTTGTTCTGAACTTGGATTTGAATAATGATTTTTTTCCTCTTTTGGGAAAGACAGCACCCACGTAAATACTTAATGAATACAATGTGCTCTGTTGAAATAGACGTCTGAACAAAATTTTGCGTAGAGTTACAGTAGATCAATTGATTCTCTGAAGCCTTTCTATGCACTCGTGTTAAGACGGCTTTGATGAGATTGTCTCTGCTCCCTTCTCTCCCTATACCACCACTATGAGGTCTGTTCCTTAACTACCCATCACTAGTTTTGGAAGCTATGCCTCTCAGTTTTAACCATTCCTTTGCCCATTCATTCATTCATTCATTCAAAAAATATTTCTTGGATGCTGTACTTAATGATAGACATGTCTATCTTGAGATGCCATCCTGATTTTCATGAAACTTACAGTCTGGTAGGGAGACAGATATTAATCAAACAAACACAGAAGTATGTATGAAATTTCAGTCATGAGTAAGGAGTGCAGGAGAGAATCACATGCCATTGTGGGAACATACAATAGGAAGATTCAACTGTATCTGGAGTAGAGGAGGCTTCTTGGAAGAAGTGACAACTATGTGAAGATCTGAAGGATGAGACATAGCTAACCAGGCAAACACAGATGTCAACAAAGTTCCCTGTGAAGAGAATAAAGCTTTGAGGTAGAAGAGTGTATGGCTTGCTCAGGAAACTCAAACAACAGCAATACAAATGGGTTTCAGAGGCCAAGGAGCAGCATGGAGAGATTTGTGACTGGAGAGCAGGGAGTTCCTTTAGGTCCTCTTAAGGAAGACCGTGTTTATTCCAATAAATGTGAAATAATTATGGATACAAATTATGGATAAAAGTGGATAATTTTGTAATACAGGAAACTGGTCAGAACTGCATTTTGAAAAGCTCATTTGGGTGTCTGGGTGGCCCAGTGGGTTGAGCATCTTCCTTCAGCTCAGGTCATAATCTTGGGGGTCCTGGGATTGAGCCCCATATTGGGCTCCCTGATCAGTGGGGAGCCTGCCCTTCCCTCTGCTGTTCCTTCTGCTTGTACTCTCTCTTCCATATCAATCAATCAAATCTTTTTTTAAAAAAGGAAAGAAATCTCATTCATCTCTGGCACTAGAAATAGATATTGGAGGGACACCTGGGTGGCTCAGTGGGTTAAGTCACTGCCTTCGGCTCAGGTCATGATCTTAGGGTCCTGGGATCGAGTCCTGCATCGGGCTCTCTGCTGGGCGGGGAGCCTGCTTCTCTCTCTGCCTACTCTATCCAATCTCTCTGCCTACTTGTGGTCTCTCTCTGTCAAATAAATAAATAAAATCTTAAAAAAAAAAAAAGAAAAGAAATAGATATTGGGTCACGTACTGTCCTTGCCTTTTGTAGAATTTTAGACCAAGAGTCAATCACCTTGTGTGTCTATACCAGAACAAATAAGGGGTTCAACAGAAATAGAGAGTATCTTTCCACAGAGTCGTTTCCAGGTGTGATAAGGGTGAGGGAAGAATTCAAGGATTCAGTGTTATTTCGAGGACTGAAGTGCTATTGGGTGGAGGGGGATCAGGAGCATTTAGGTCAAGTTTTGTATAAGACTTATCTTCAGAGGATACAGGGACAGGTTTTGAGATTCAGGAATTTCACAGGCAAGACCAACCAAAATGGAGAACCAAGAACAGAGCAACAAAGACAACAATAGGGGTATGTGCTGGGGTCACGGGGGACTGAGAGGAGAAACTGCCCTTGGGAATTTAAGCAGTTTTTTTCAAGGTGGGCTAATCACGGTTCCAAGGTGGACAGTTGTGTTCACAGAAAAATGAGGAGCTTCTCTTTATAATAAATAATTAATATGAAATCTCACATGAAGTCCGACCAGCCTGTAAGACCACAATGTATTAAAAGAGTCCTGTGGGAATAAAGTCATGTCAACAATAAACATTTTTACTTAACATAAAAAGTCTATGGAAAGTAGCAATTATGTGCTTTGTGTGCTATAAAGCAGAATTCTGGTTGCACAGAGGAGCAATGAAAATACTGGAGAGAAAGGAAAGTCACTTGATACAAAGGGTGATTTTTACAGAAGTCTATCCTGAGGAAAATAATTTTTAAAATAGGTGTAAGGATATTTATCATCAAAAGTTGGGCAGAAAACGAAGTTGCCACCACAAGAGTGGTGATTAAATAAATAAATAGTGGTTGGGGCACCTGGGGAGCTCCGCCAGTTAAGCATCTGCCTTCAGCTCAAGTCATGATCCCAGGGTCTTATGATTGAGCCCGGAGTCAGGCTCCCTGCTCGGCGGGGAGTCTGCTTCTCTCGCTCACTCTGCCCCTCCCCCCACTTGTGTGCGCACACTCTCTCTCACTCAAATAAATAAAATCTTTTAAAAAATAATGGTCAACTGTAGAAAGGTATACAACTATGCACTACTTCTAAAAGGATGACTGAGATGCATAGTTCTTAACGAGAAAATATGTCCATGGTATAGTCCATGGAATGACCAAAACAGACTTCAAAATACTGTGTATTTATCCTATGATCCTGGTGATATAAATAAATATTTATAGAAGCCATCAGATGGGGATCTTCTTGCCTCCTCGCTGCCAAATTTACTGACTTAACTAGTTGGCTACTCTCCATCTTCCATCCTGGTTCCAAAGAAGAGGCACCCCTGTTCCCATCAAAGGCTAGTTGGTCCTCATCTGGGCGCCATGGCTTCTGGCTTCCCCAGGGACATCACGGCTGCTGTTAGCATGCATTTCTCCTTCCTCGTGAAATTCTTCTTTTCTGTTAGGCTGTCCCTGCCAGTGTAATCAAAAGCTCTCCATTCTCCCCACCTCCCAACAGCAGCTGCTACATCATTTACGTTCATCATTCAGAGCAGAACTCAAAACTGTTGCCGTGATGCTGTTTCCACTTCAGCTCACTCCAATCTGGTTCCCGTCCCTACCGCTCTTCTCAAGGTCACAAACCACTTCCCAGGTGTCAAATGCATTGGTCGCTTCTCTAACCTCATCTGCTGCACTCAGGGGCATGTGATACCGTTAACCTTCTCTCAAGACCCTTCATCTCTGGCTTTCCTTTGCTTCCATGCCACAAATACTCAAATCAATCTCCAATATTAACTGCTTCAAAGTTTGCTTGAGATTCCTCTTTCTTTCCCCGGGTTGGGTGTTCTCAGCTCTGTGCATTAGCATCATCTGGGAAGGCTTCTAAATGCAGGGAGGCATGGGCCCCAGACAAGGGAAATTAGAATCACCAGCTGCGGAGCTCTGGCTTTGGCAAGTTTTGAAAGCTTCCCAGGTGACTCTTACGTGCGTACACTCGGGGCTGAGAACCACTTCCTTAGGTCTCATTCCATCTCATGGCTTTACATATTAACATCATAAGGCCAAATTAGTACTAAATCTCTATCTTCAGCCTGCAGGCAGAGCAGAAACATCTGCACAGATTTCACGAATCCCTTAACCTTCACTCTCTCCATAAGGATGTCCAATTTGGCTTGGACAACAGATGAATAAAGATCATAATGCTTTCATTCTAAATCCTAACTGGCTGTGGAAGCCTCTTGTCATGCTACTCCAAGTGCGCCCAGGCTTGCATAAGCTATCTGTCCCATGCACCGGTACCCCCATCCCTGCCCCACATCAAGAGCACAAGGTAAATTCCCCTTTGGTTGCCTTGCAGCTTCATATCATTAGACTCTGCATTACTCTGTCATCTAGTACTTCCTTCCCACCCTGTACCAGACTCTCAGGGAGGCTTGCTAGTTTTTTTTTTTTTTTTTTTTTTTAGTTTATTTCCTACTCACTCATTGATTTCACGTTTCAGCTCAGCAGGGCCACTGGGTATCCAGCTGTTTGGTTAAACATTATTCTGGGCATTTCCAGGAGGATGTTCTTAGACGAGATGAACATTTGGATCAGTCGGCTCGGTAGAACAGCTACCCTCCCCAGGGTAGGTGGGTCTGGGACGTCAGCTGAAGGCCTGAGCAGAACAAAAAATCTGACTTTCCCCTGAGTAAGAGAATTCCTCCTACTTGACGATCGTCAAACTGGGACATGGCTTTTTCCTGCCTTCAGACCTGAACTGGAACATTGGCTTTTCTTGGGTTTTGAGCTCTTTTAAGTCTTCTTAACACGGCTATGTGTATCGCTAAATGGAGTCCTCTTATTGTTATTTTTTAGGATTTATTTATTTACTTACTTATTCGAGAGAGAACAAGCAGAGGGAGGAGGAGAGGGAGAGGGAGAGAGAGAATCTCAAGCAGACTCCCCACCAAGCACAGAGCCTGATGAGGGGGCTCCATCCCAGGATCCTGGGATCAAGAGTCGGCTGCTTAACCAACAGAGCCTTCCAGGTGCCCCTAGAGTCCTTTTAAAATTTGTCCATGACAACACCTACTGTTTATCTATCACCCGCTCCATGCCTGCCATTATAGACGGTATCATCTCCAGGCTTTGTACCAATCCTGCAAGAGAGGTCAGTGTTTTTGTTACCCCAAAGTCACATAGCTGATGGGCAGCCGAACAGGAATGTGACCAGAAGTGTGTGATTTCAAAGTCAGTGTTCTCTCCTACCCATCTTATACCGGACCTACAAATCCTAGCATTGCTTCACCACACGCACGCGCACATGCTCACACACGCGCACACACTCACACAAGCGCACACACTCACACAAGCGCACACGCACTCACCAGCACACAGACACACCCCCTCGCTCCTGTTTCCTCTTGTGTGTAAATTCCCTCCAGTCCCACACTCTGCTGAAGGAATGGACTTCCAGAGAATGGGTTTGTATGTGTGTTTTCCATCCCCCTAGCAAAGAGAAGAGCTTGGATTTAGGGAAAACTGATTTATCTTCCAGGCTGGAATCAATCAACCCTGCCTCTACAGAGTTGGAACTGGGAGTCAGAGAGTTATGGACCCTGGAGCTGATAGTGAAGTTGGGCCATGTGCAAACAGAGGGTGCCTGGGAGAAGGGACCTGAGGCCAGAGAGGAGGACCCATAGGCAGAGACAAGAAGGGCACATTCGGGTTCTCACCAAGTTTTGCAGAACTTCTTGCCAACTATATATTGCATTTGGTGTCTCTGTGTCCTTCAGCTAAACTCCAAACTCTGCCCCCCACTTTTAAATTTGAAATACTCATTTTAAATAAGAAATGCATCCACAGATTCAAAACTCAAAATGTGCAAAAGGGGGTATCGTCAATTTTATGTCACCATCTCCTTTCCCCACCCCCTCATGCTTAAATGCAAACTGCTATTAATGACTTTCTCAAAAGGAGGGTGCTACATAAGCCTACACTTACATATGTACATCTATACGCACATATTTTATTTTGGTGGACATAAATGGTACCATACTAGACCTATTGTTTTGCTTTTTTTACACTTTGCTTTTTACTTTCTTTTAAAAAAGATTTTATTTTATTTTTTTAAAGCAGAGAACATTTTTTTAAAAGATTTTATTTATTTATTTGACAGAGATCACAAGTAGGCAGAGAAGCAGGCAGAGAGAGAGAGGCAGAAACAGGCTCCCCACCAAGCAAAGAGCCCGATGCGGGGCTTGATCCCAGAACCCTGGGACCCTGGGATCATGACCTGAGTGGAAGGCAGAGGCTTTAACCCACTGAGTCACCCAGGTGCCCCCAAAAGATTTTATTTTTAAGCAGTCTTTAAGCAATCTCTGTACCCAAGATGGGGCTTGAACTCACCACCCCAAGATCAAGAGTTGCGTACTCTATCAACTAAGCCTGCCAGGTGCCCCAAATTTACAAAGAACTCTCTCTTTTTGTAAGCTCTACACCCAACATGGGGCTTGAACTCTGAACCCAGAAATCAACAGTCATGTGCTCTACCGACTGAGCCAGCCAGGCGCTGCTTTGCTTTTCACGTTCAATAATAAATCTTAAAAGTGGGCTCCATATTAGCATAATTAGAGTCCTTTCATGTTTTAGTATATTGTATCCATTCTATGGATGTTTCAAAATATATTTAGCTCACATTCTGCTGATAGCTATTTAAGCTGTTTCAATCATTTTGCTCCTATACATAATGCTATAATAAACTTGTTGATGTTTTATTTCACAAGTTTGTGAGTGACTTTCATAGCTGCGTTCCAAGAAGTAGAACTTCTTTTTTAAAAAGATTTTATTTATTTGACAGACAGAGATCACAAGTAGGTAGAGAGGCAGGCAGAGAGAGAGAGGAGGAAGCAGGCTCCTGCCGAGCAGAGAGCCCGATGCGGGGCTCGATCCCAGGACCTGAGCCGAAGGCAGAGGCTTTAACCCACTGAGCCACCCAGGTGCCCCAAGAAGTAGAACTTCTGCCTCAAGGACAAAGGGACTTTAATTTTTCGGTCATTGTCACGTTGTTGTTAACAGAAGAACAGTTTTCACTGTGCAGGAGAGTCTCTCCTCACAACTTTGGAAGACGTGCCTTATCTAACACTTGGTCTTTGCTCCTCCTAATAACTTAAAAAAAGGGATATTAGAGTTTTGTTTTAATTTCTCCAATTGTCAGTGAAGCCAAACATGTCTTCCCAGTTTTGAGAGATATTTATATTTCTCTTTCTGAAATATCTTTTCATCATGCTTGCCCAATTTTTAACTTACACTCTTCATCTTTATCCTATTGACTTTTAAAAATATATTAAGACAACTACTTTGTGGTAGATGGAGCCTTTTCCCCCCCGTCATTTTTCTTCATCTTAACTTCATAATTTTTTTCAATATGGAATCAAAAAAACATAATTCTTAGTGGTCTAATATTTTAGTTTTCATTTCTGGGGAATGCTCTTCCTTACAGCAAGAACACTGTAATAATTTTTAATTCTTAATAATTTTTAAATAATTTCAGTTTAATGTATGCATTTGATTAATGGGAAATTTATTTTAGCAGAAGTAGGGCTTTTTCTGTCTTCCTTATTCCTGTTTGTTGACTGATTTTGCTTTATTTTATGAGTTACCAGATGTCAGGTGAGCAATTTAAACTGTTTCATGTTTCTCTGGCTTATTAGTGTACATTTTAAGGATTTTCCTCTAGCTCCGACTTTAGCCCTGTCCCATAGGTTTGGTATATAGGATTTTCTCATCTTTATTTTTGTAGCATTTTGCAATTAATAATCTTATTTCAATTTTTTAATATTTCTAGAGAGCTGGCTATTTTTTCCATATTAGCTTTGTAATTACTTTTTAACTCTGTTTCATTATGAGCAGAGAAAGGTTTCTGAACTACTTCCTATTCATTTCCTATATGATATAATAATAATACATTATAACAATAATAACACTGTAGATTGGTAAATAGCCAATAACTGTTAGGGCTTCATTGCAAACTGAACTTATTATTTTAAAATGTTCATCTTTGATTCACTGAGGTACTTCTGCCTAGAATATAATTTTGTCTGTTATTGAGATCAAGACCAATTTTTCATTTGGATTTGGATTTGCCTGTCTTTGATTATTCAACCTCTCTTGGTCATTTTGTTTTAGATTCATCTATTCACACAGTAACACTGAGGTTTTGCTCTGTGATCGGAGGCTTTTTTTCTTTTCCTTTTTAACTTATTTATTTTAAGATTTTATTTATTTGGGAAAAAGAGAGCACAAGCAAGAGGGGCAGAGGGAGAGGGAGAAGCAGGCTCCCTGCTAAGCAGGGAGACTGATACGGGACTCGATCCTAGGGCCCTGGGACCATGACCCAAGCCGAAGGCAGACCTTAACTGACTGAGCCACCAAGGCGCCCCCTCTTTCTCTTTTAAAGAGTGAGCATTGCCCATTTATGTCACAATAAATAAGTTTGTTTTTAGTTCTGTAATACATCTTGTGCTAAGTCTTATGTTCTTCTTGATCTCTTGGTTTGTTTTTTTTTAAAGATTTTATTTATTTATTTATTTGACAGACAGATCACAAGTAGGCAGAGCAGGAGGCAGAGAGAGAGGAGGAAGCAGGCTCCCCACTGAGCAAAGAGCCTGATGCGGGGCTCGATCCCATGACCCTGGGATCATGACCTGAGCCGAAGGCAGAGGTTTTAACCCACTGAGCCACCCAGGCACCCCTTGATCTCTTGTTTTTCAAAAAAACTATATGGTGAATTTTCTTGGCATCTGAAGTGTGTTTCACTATTTTGGAAATTGTATACTTTAGTTCAGTAAATACTTCTGTAAACACAAAGATACATAATTATACATTTGTGTATGGCATTTAAATATCTATGTAGATATTTAATTATCTGCAAAAGGAACTTGACAAAATTGGTCTGATACACTTTTTCCACTTTTCCCCTTAGCTTCAACCCCCGTTTTAGTTGACTTTATTACTTTTCACTGTTAACTTATAGTTGGTAAACATACTTATAGCTCAATGACTTGATATTCCATCCTTTTTTTTAAAAAAAGATTTTATTTATTTATCTGACACAGAGAGAGAGATCACTAGTAGGCAGAAAGGCAGGCAGAGAGAGAGGAGGAAGCAGGCTCCCTGCTGAGTAGAGAGCCGGATGCGGAGCTCCATCCCAGGACCCTGAGATCATGACCTGAGCCAAATGCAGAGGCTTAACCCACTGAGCCACCCAGGTGCCCTTCATATTCCATCCTTAAATGATGTCTTACCTCACCTTCCACAGCTACAATAGTATCTCTGAGCTTTCCCTTCAGATTATTGCTGGTGATTACATTTGGTTTATTTAGGGTTTTAATTTACTTTGTATTCTGAGCCATTACCTTCTGTTATTTTAACCTTAGCCCTACAATTTCATGAGTCCTCCCCCCATTTATTTCTAGTTAGCTACAGTTTATCCTCTAGTTCCTTTTTTTTTTTGAAATACCAATTATTTTTTAAGTATATCATTTACATCATTCTTGTTTATTCTTTCCTCCTCCATCCCTTGAAACTCTGATTCTTCTGTTTCATTGTCCTTGCTTTCCTTGTTTCTGTTGTCCACACTCCTTACTACATTTGCAATGGTGTTTATTTCCCTGTGTTCTACTCCTAATGTGTGGCCTTTGTGGACTTAGTTTTCTTTCACTCTTTTCCTGAATAACTTCCAATTTGTGTTTTATTTCCTTATATCATCTCCTTTATCTTTCCTGAGCTCTTGTATGGATGCTCTGTGCTTTTATCTAATAAAGGTGACTGCTTAATTCAGGGTTTGGTTGAATGATGATACACTTGGTTAATTTTCCTCAGCCCCACGGTATGGCAAAATTTTGTTGGTGGTTGCTCTTCATCTTTTGTTGGTTTTTCCTGTTTATTGTTTTATCCTGCTCATCATTGAGCAAGTGAATCCTTCACCCAGCTTGCCTTCTGCATGAGTTCCCTGATTGGGTAGGGGAGGAAGGCAAGTGCTCCAGGTGTGCAGAAATTCTCCTCATGATAACAGATCTAAACTGTGAGAGAGCTCTTCTAGTATATACTTTGGGTTGGCATTGAGCAAGCTACTGGTAGCCCAGAGGTCTTCCTCCTTTACTCTGCCTCACTCCCTGCAGAATTGGCTTGCCTATATGATTCCTCATTCTGCCCCACCCTCCTTGTTTCTATATAGTGTCACATCAAGTTGAGAGAAATTTCTTCTACCAACTTGCTCACTTATTTCCATTTATCCAAAGACAGGGCTCTTGATTTTGTTCCCACCACTCCTGTTTCCACTGAAAAAGTGCTCTGCCAGCTTCATTTGAGACTTGTAGCTTTGGGTGCCCTCTCTGCCCTTTCTCCAAAGTCCGATCTTCATTTCACTGTCATATCCAGGAGATCCTCGTGATGCATGGATTCTGTGTTTGCGAATTTGCCCCTTTGCTAAAATACATTTGTAACCCCCAAGTTGATACCTGTGGCACTTTTGTGCTCTAGCCATGGACATGCTCAGAGTGATGAGCATGGATTCGCTCAACACACACATTCCCAGCTAAGGATGAACTGGATGACGCTCTGCTTTCGTAGTTCAGCTTTTATACAAATATCTCTTTTAATGGCCTATTTGTGCCATGTTGCATTTTGGAGTTGTTGGTGGTGACTTTGCTGTTGAAAATGGCCCCCAACTTGGTGTTGAAGTGGTGCCCAGTGTTCCCAAGTGCAAGTAGGCTGTGCCGTGCCTTATGGAAGAACTATAGGAGTTAGATAAGCTTTGACCAGCCATGAGTTACAGTGCTGTTGGCCATGAGTTCAATGTTAATGAATCGACAATATATACTAAATAAGGAGCTTTTAAACTGAAACAGACATAAAAGATGCCCTTCAATGGACGAATGGATAAGGAAGATGTGGTCCATATACACTATGGAATATTATGCCTCCATCAGAAAGGATGAATACCCAACTTTTGTATCAACATGGATGGGACTGGAAGAGATTATGCTGAGTGAAATAAGTCAAAGAGAGAGAGTCAATTATCATATGGTTTCGCTTATTTGTGGAGCAGAAGGAATAACATGGAGGACATGGGGAGATGGAGAGGAGAAGGGAGGTGGGGGAAATTGGAGGGGGAGATGAACCATGAGAGACCGTGGACTCTGAAAAACAATCTGAGAGTTTTGGAGGGGCGGGGGGTGGGAGGTTGGGTGAGCCTGGTGGTGGGTATTATGGAGGGCACGTACTGCATGGAGCACTGGGTGTGGTGCATAAACAATGAATTCTGGAACAATGAAAAGAAATTTAAAAAATAAATAAAAATTAAACAACAACAACAACAACAATGTATTGATTGGCTGATGAAAATGCTGTGACCAGAGGCTTGCAGGACCCTAACCCTGTGTTTCCCTTGGGAGCAATGGTTTAGTATGCACCAATTTGGTGTTCTCAGAGACTTTACAGAATATAACTATTGCAAATAACGAGAATCCACTGTATTGTCATTTGAGGTTACTGATGTCTCCCAGTTACATCAAAGGCAGAGTTTTTTTTGCCTGTCCTTGTTTTTTGGCTGTTTGCTTTTGCTTTGGGTAATTTGCAAGAAAAATAGGGGTAATTGCCACATCTTGCCACTTTAGACTCTGAAAACGACTGGGCTTATTTGAAAGTTTTATCTTGTTAGGCAAATTACCCAGATAAGGTGGAGGGTGCCCAATAAGAAGCTGAAAGGTTCAGAGAAGAGAAAGGGGACAGAATCAGGAGACTGGCCGAGGGCAAAGCCCCCCTGGGTAAGTCCTAGAGCATGAGTGTTTGCAGTCAGGTGGCTTAAAGTCTGACCTTGATCCTGCCATTCATTACTTCCATAAGACTGGATAGGTTATTGCTCTGGGAGTCTGCTCCCTCTTTTGCAAATGTTGGTCATATGGTATAATTGTGAGATTATATATTTAAAGACTATATATATAAAGCGTCTGTTACACAGTAGGCACTCAGCATTTATTAGTTCACTCCTCATTCACTCAAGGAGGAAGCATATTTGGGAAAGCTCATATGCCTGCATTTCTTGATTTCTCGTGGAATCGGTTTATGATCCGTGCCCCAAAAAAATCAATCTCAAAGTCACACTTGTTTATTACCCAAAGTGCTATTACCCTGCTTGATCACTCTCCTTTTCACCAGGCTTGGGAATCAATAGCTCTTAGCTATTTTCCAAAATCAAATCTACTCTGAGCAAATGAAGATTTGTCACCAGTAACAATATTATAGAGGACATGCTGTAGCTTTGGGGGCATGAAAGGATTTCGGAAACGTCTATACCAAGACATCACTGATTATGTACAGCCTTGCAGAGCTCTTGCTTAAAAGGGGACAGCTCACGTCAGGATGCCAAGGTTCTGACATGTTTATTCTTTAAAAATCAGCCGCCTAATTACCTTAGCCCGACACCTGGTAGGTCTCAGCTGGTGTGGCCCAGCCAATTAGGCTCAGGAGACTTCCCATGATGGTAAGAAAATTGGCAAGACAGTCAGGGGTTACCCCTGACTGGGGACCCACTGCTGACTGCTCACCAGCTATATCCCAGAGGTGTCTGTGTCGGGGATCTAACAAGCGAATGGAGGAATACCAGAGCTTCCTCCAGAGGTCATTTGATTGTCCCAGGCAGGAAATGTTTTGGTCAAGCTGTCTTCTGATCAGGAATTAAAGTCACTGAGTAGAAAGGAATAAAAAGACAAAAGATGAGTGTTTAGTGGTACAATAAGAATTATAAGTAAGGGTTGGGATTCTGTTCCTCCTAGCAGGAGAATTTGATATGGTTGTGGGTATACAGGGACAAGGAAAGAGCCCAAATTAACCTCCTGGACTGATCACCAGACACACAACTACAGCCATTATGCTTTCTGTGTAACCTCTTACACCAAACCTTCATCTTGTTGGTCTCATACCCCACCCCTCCCAAAAATGATAAGCCTGCTTATTCACCTTCCACAAATGCTCCAAAATTATAGGGGATGCTTTCCACCGTTTACCAGTCAGTGGGACTACAAACCTGTAGAGTGATTCTGTTCTTTCATCCATTTGACAGATGAGATAACCGAAGCCCAGAAATGTTAAGTAACGTCCCCAAGGCCACACAGCTGGTAATGGCCAACCTGGGACTCAAATCTAAATCTGTATTACTGACCAAGTCCAGGCTTATTTCACATGCCAGGCTGCAGTGAGGTCCCATGAACACAGGCATTGGCTAGAAGTGCGTTAGGAACCCCTTTTCCCAATGAGTTAAAATGGTGGTCCTCCACTCTGGCTATATATGTAATTACATGGGCATCGTACCTCAGTGATGATGTCTTTCTGGAGGTAGGTCTTCTTAATTTCATTTTGAAGTCCTCACTGTATTCTGAAGAGTAGACTCCTTCTTTTCCATACCGAGTACACATATGGATGCCACCTGGAAGTCTGAGATGAAATATGAAGCATTCGCTTTTCAAGTACAAGGACTATATTGCCCACCAAAAACTCTTTAATGATGTCTTGGTTTGCAAAAACACCAAACAAATTTTGGCAAGAAAGGGACATTATTAGAATGATCCTGGAGTATTTCATGAAATCAAAAGAAGGATGTATCTGAGTCTTAAGAAGGTATTGAATCCTGGAGATTCAATCTGGATCTGAATCTGGAGATCTGGATCTGATTGAATCTGGAGAAGCCAGAATATATATGTTCGTTGTATCTATCTATCATCTATCTATCTATCCTTGACATGTTCAACACTTTGGTTTTATTCTACTCTCTTGTTATATACAAGTGTTTCCTAAAGTGTGGTACCCAGACCATCAACATTACCTGAAATCTTATTATAAGTGCATATTCTCAGACCCTGCCACAGAATCAGAAACAGAAGCAGGAGTCAGCAGTATGCATTTTTCAAGTCTTTATGATAATTCTGGTGCTCAATAAAGATTGAGAAAGCAATGCCATGGACCACATCTCTCAGTTTTCTATAATTATTGAAAATAACCAATGACATCATCCATCTTTACATGCTACAGGTTCAGCAATGTAGAAAAGAGTGAGTTGACTGTCATTTGTTCTCAAATTAAAATTCACTTAGGGGTGCCTGGGTGGTTCAGTCGGTGTCCAGCTCTTGATTTCGGCTCAGGTCATGGTCTCAGGGTTGAGATCATGCCCTGCCTCAGGTTCCACAGCCTGCTTAAGATTCTCTCTCTCCCTCTCCTTTAGCCCCTCCCCCAACAAATAAAGAAATAGATACATAAATAGGTAAAAATAAAATTTCCTTAGAAGGGACCCACTGATTGGATTCAGATTATCAACACACAATTTTGGAACACGAGCTGTAGTAAAGGGAAGAAGTGGCTAGGGAAGAAAAAAGCACCATTGTATAAACATGGTTACTCTAATTGCAACAAGATAAATGGTAGAGAAAGGCGCAGTACCCAGGGAGAAGGTGCTGAGTGAGTGGTCTAATAATAAGAATAGAAGTTATAGCAGCAGTAATTAGGAATATTAGCAGCAATGGTAATATTTACTAATAATCCTTGAATATTGACTGTCAGGTCTAGAGCTTGGCATATTTTCCATGGATTTTTTTTTTCTATCCAATTCTCACAACACCTCTGCAAAGTAGGTACTGTTGATATTCGTATTTTACAGATGGTGAACTGTTTCAAAAACGTGCTTGAACTGGTGTACCTGTGGGGCAGAAGAATGTGAGCAACCTGTGAGAGCCACCACTACTGGATTCTTGCTTTAGATTCTGTCTACTCTTAAGGGCAACAGACTGAGTGATTTGGATGGTTTGAGACTTGGCAAGGTGATGTTTGAAATCCCATCCATCTCCACAGTCCTAGATCGTCTCTGGCCATTTGGTGTTTTACTATATGACCACTGCCATTCTGCGCTACAAAATAAAACAAGAAAGGAGCTGGACGTGTGGGATTCTCAAATGCAGGTTTGTTTCTGAGACTCCAGAGTATTTGAAATTTATTCTGGCTGGGGTCAAGTCCATCCAGACATAGAGGATTATAAAGGCATTTGCACCACCCCTACCATGGGAGACCACACACAGAAAGCGAATGTGAATTGGAGAGAAAATGTCCCAGAGACGCATCCAGGGAGGCTCTAAATGAGAGACTTGATTTTCAATAAGTACTTTCCTCTTAAATCCCTTACCTACATCCCTCTATATGTTCACCTTTGTATAACAGTCTGAGATCAGGTGTCCTGCATGCACCAGGTTTTTGTTTGTTTGTTTGTTTTGCACCCATTTTTTAATACTATGGTGTGAAGGGGAAGCCATTCCAGGAGAACGTATGGTCTTAAAAGTTTTGCATTGTCTTGCTCACCTGGCCTCTTTGAACAATCTTACTATTATTTTTTTAATCAAGTCCATTTGTTTATTCACCCTTGTCTGTTCCTTCCTAACCTCAGCCCCTTTCCTGATGCCCTAAATACTTCCAATGATTTTTTCTAGAACTTCAGGCACAGCTCCTCCTTTCTTCAGCCCAGCTCATCCAGGACACCCTTAGTCTTCCACCGTGGCTCCTTCTGCTAGGCATCCACCCCGGGCACCAGTCTCCCTGCACCCTACCCTTTGGGTTCTTCTTTTCCCCTTTTTCCCACCACTTTGCCATCTTCAAGGTAAATCTGGAATCCCAGCCTGCTGCCTTTCTTTCTTTCCCCCCAATTTTCCTTCTTTTTCTTCTTGCTCACCTTGCAGACAGCTATATTGAGAATCCTATTTTCCTCTTTCATAGCAACAGTAAGAATACCCAAGAGCCTTTTATTTACTAAGAACAGAGGAAGGCTGCTATCTCGTCTGGAATGGCCAGGAACAACTGATACAATGGGGAGCTTTTCATCACAGTCCCCACAGGGTACCTTGAGATGTTTTAATGGTCAAGACCAAACTTAATTCAAATCCAGCAGGCATTATTAGAAGTCATGGTGGCTAGCATGTCTTTATTGCTCTCATTTTAAATTATGAAGTGTAATAAGGTCACATTTCTGGAAATAGAACTCAGTAAGATACATTGGTTTAATTTGTAAAAGTAATCTCCCTTCATAAACGATATGTTACATTCCACTTCAGCTAAAATCCACATCAATAGCAGAAAAATGTAACAGGCTTCAATTAGCCTCAATAATCCTTCCACACGATGATGAACAGGAAAAAAAAAAGAAATTGGTATCTCATATCTTCATCATTTAAGGACTTTGATGATACAAAATAGATTGGCTCTATTTATTTCCCCGTGGCAGTGCATGTCTTCTTGAAAGGTTGTAATACGATTAAAATGAATTTTAATAAAACGGAGGTGAAAAAGATTCCTTGGAAGCGAGTCAAGAAACTTTCAGCTGGGCAGCAGAGAGGATCAAGAAGATCTTCTGCAAACCAGAGGCCGAAGCTGATCTGTGCCTGGATGGGCTTAGCTTGAAAGCGTGAGCAAATCTCCCAGCGTTTAGAAGAATCCTTGGCTTTGGGGAGTTGCTGATGGAATATTTCAGTGTTGAAAATCTCATTCATAAACTGCTCAGGGTGAAACAGTTTTCAGTTGAGTATGAAAATGGCTCAGCTTTTTTAAAGCCCTACTTAAAAAAGTAGTGTGGAATTTATAGTTCAATGATCTAAGCAATTCAAGAAGGGGTGGGCCTAACCAAAAGACCCAGGTTCTAGGAGTAGATATCCATCACACGTGTGTCACCTGGTGGGTCCCTTCTCAGTCCTATTTTATTCATCTGTGAAACAGGAGAACATAACTAGGTCACACTGGTAATGTTCTCCCATTTCAATGTTTGCTCATCAGTATCTATGAGTGAATCCTGGCTGTAAATTATACAAAGATCCATAGGTTTCCATAGTTGATAAAACGCTGCTATCTATACAATGTTATTTGATCCTTTCAAGACGTGTTTGAGAGAGGTGCCTGAGTGGCTCAGGGGGTTAAAGCCTCTGCCTTTGGCTCGGGTCATGATCCCGGGGTCCTGGGATTGAGCCCCGCATCGGGCTCTCTGCTCGTCGGGGAGCCTGCTTCCCTTCCTCTCTCTTTGTGGGCCTCTCTGCCTACTTGTGATCTCTGTCTGTCAAATAAATAAATAAAATCTTTAAAAAAAAAAAAAGACGTGTTTGAGGGAGATATTACAAAAGCCATCTCCATTTTCCAGATAAAGAACACTGACTCCAATGCTTAATCTAAGTTAATACTGACAGTCGTGGTAGAGCGAAGACCCAAATCCAGATTTTCTGATGTGCACTCATTGCCTTCAACTGAATTCTGATTCAGTCCAACACGCATGGACCCCACTATGTGCCAAGCTTTAGCGGTATAATATGAATAAGAAAAGTCCTAGACCTTTAAGTCCAAGCTACTGGGGAAAAAAAAAAAAAAAGCAGTGCTTCACTTGAAAGACCATGGAGGAGGCAAGTGTCACTTTTGTTGATCAAAAGACGTCAGGTATCAGTGATTTCATTTAATTCCATCTAATACTATGTAAATACTGTGACAGAGGTATATTGATAATTACTTTGTTCTTTTTCCTTGTATTTCTGGCATTTCTCCTGTTTTCATTCATTTTTCCCTACTTTCTGAAGCAGTTGGTTTTGTCGGGGGTGACAAAGTGTCTCTTAGGGGTGACTAAGTGATCCCTTTAACTCATGACAGCACACATGTGCTCATGGGACGACATTTCTAGGAAATGGCACAGACTTCTCTCTTGCCTGAACCAACACTCAAGTTTGGGTACAGTCTACCTTTTCTTTACTGTAAGTACACAGCACCAGTGTCTAATGAATAATTCCAGGCAGGCTCCAAGGTAATAAATAATAAGGTAGAATATTCCTGGACTGAGGGCACTAGGGCTCTAAGATGTCAAGGACTGCGAAGTTAGGATGGCTTAGACAAGGCCACTGAATTGCCCAGTAGGAATCATCGGTACCCTCAGGAACTGTTACTGTGGTGTGAATGGGTAACAGAACTGAATGTATATCAAACAATGGCTCCAAACCTGAGTGGTTGAAAAGACAAGTCACACAACCAGACGATCTTCAGTAGGTAAACGGCTTAAACTTTGGTCCATCCTGACAAAGGAGCAATATTCAGCACCAAAAGGAAATGTGCCATCAAACCATGAACAGGTATAGAGAAAAGTTGAGTGTTCATCACTAAGTGAAGAAAGCCCATCTGAAAAGTCTGTATACTGTATGATTCTGGATATCTGATGTTCTGGAAAAGGTAAAACTATGGACATAGGAAAAAGATCAGCTGTTTCCAAGGGCTAAAGGGGAGGGAGGGATGAATAGGTAGAGTCCAGGGGATTTTTAGGGCAGTAAAACTGCTCTGTATAATATTATAATAATCGATATATTCATCCAGACCCATAGAATGTACAACACCAAGAGTGAGCCCTAATGTAAACTGTGGATTCTGGGTGATTATGATGTAGGTTAATTTATTATAACAAATGCACCGTTGTGGTGGGGGATATCAATAATGCTGGAGGCTATGCATGGCCTGGCAGGAGTTGAGGGGGTGGGCAGAGAATATATAGGAAATGTCTGTGCCTCCCATTCAATTTTGCTATGAACCTAAAACTGCTCTGAAAAGATAAAGAGAGAAGTCATAAGATTGAGAAGTTAGTAGGATTCAATGAAACAGATTTTCTCTGTTTTTAGTTTAAAGGATAGGAAAGATCACAGGATTTTTGCAGGCAGGAGGGAAAAAATCAACCAAAAGCAAAGGGATTAAAGATGTGTGAGAAAGGGAGAAAGAGAGAGACCTACTTGTCCAAGGGAAAGCTTCTTCCTTTGAAAGAGAAAGAAAGGAATGGATATTGACTCAAAGAAAGTAAGTACCACAGGCTATCTTGTAGCCTAGATATCTATCTACTGTCCCTTTGTTCGCCTTTTTAAGCCTCCGAAAGCCTAGTGGACAATGTAGAAGTTCTTGAATCTTTCAATGAAGCAAAAGAGAGAAGAGGAAATTTAGCAAGAGAAGTAACATTAGCTCCTGTAGCAAACATTAGCTCAAATCTTCGTGGCTTAACAAAATAATGGTTTATTTCTTACCCACCCAAAGACACTCCTACTTGGGCAGCTGACTTGAGTACTTTGGGTGTTTCCTTCCATCTTTTTTTTTTTTTTTCAAGATTCTATTTATTTATTTGACAGAGAGAGAAAGAGAAGAGAGATAGTGAGAGAGGGAATACAAGCAGGGGGAGTGGGAGAGGGAGAACAGGCTTCCCACTGAGCCGGGAGCCCAATGTGGGGCTCCATCCCAGGACTCTGGGATCATGACCTGAGCCGAAGGCAGACACTTAATGACTGAGTCACTCAGGTGCCCCTGTTTCCTTCCATCTGACACTCCGCTGTTTCCTGGGACCTCAGAGCCTTCTGGTGGATGGGCTGAATCAGGGCATATGAGGTCATGAGAGAGCTGGGATGGCAAACCAAAGATCACAGGGCAAGTCTCACTCACAGCCAGTTTTTGTATGGTCTTCAAGCTAAGGATGGTTTTTTACATTTTTCAGCAGCTTAAAAAAAAATCAAAAGAAGAATAACAGTGCATGACATGTGGAAATTCTATAAGATTCAATTTCAACGTCCATAAATAAAGTTTTATTGGAACACTGCCATGCTCATTTGTTTACCTATTTTCTATGGCTGATTTTAGCTAAATGGCAGAGCTGAGTAGTTGTAGTGGAGACTTCATAGCCTGAAAAGTCTACTGATGTTTATTATCTAACCTTAACAAAACAAAAAAAAATTTGTTGACCCCTGAACCTAGAGCACCCAATATTTAACCATGTCATCCCCAAGGTCACACTTCACTCGTGTTTTATTGGCAAGAACTGACCATATGGACCCACCCAGATGCAAGGAGTCTGGTCGGGTGGCTTCTGCTCTGCATCAACTCTGCCCTTTCATACTGGGGAGTACAAGTCAGAGTTCAGGTCACTGTGTCCGTGGCACCCACTTCACAGGATGCTGATTTAAATGCCCTTTAGATATTTCTCCTCTCCAAACTCCATTTTCAACTGTGCCTCCTGAGGAGGGGTGTGTGTGCGTGTGTGTGTGTGTGTGTAAGAGGTGTGGGAATTCTTCCCTTCTGCCTTCTGCTGTATGGCGTATCCTGGCTGATTCAAGTTGGCTTTCCTCAACTGTCAGTCTTGTCCCTTCAGGCCCCTTCTCTCTATTGGGCTGAGTGACTCAGTTATGTCTGAGCTCCCAGGGCTGCATTACATACCTACATTCAGCAACACCAGAGGCTGGCACTTATAAATAGAAGCCATTGGCCTTAGAAGGACATGGGCATCAGAACTCATCAAGATAAGCCTTTGAAGAATGTGAAGCAGCTCTCCATATGAGAAAGATGTGCTGGGTTAAAAAAAAAAAATTCCTTTATGCTCTTAACCTTTAAAGAATTTCAGATAAAGTATCAATACATTCAAGACAACCATGTATGCACAAGGCATTTTAGGGAGTCTTTTGGTACCAAGGAGTGACTTACCAGAGATTCATTATTCTTTTGTCACCCACCCCTAAAGCTACCTAAGAAATAGAAAATCCCAGTGAAAATGCAGTGCAAACCCAGGCCACAGACCCTTACACTGTTTTATCTTAAATCGCCATCCCCCAAACCACTACTCTATAGAAATTCTGGAGTTTCCACCATGATACAAAATTGGTTAAAACAGTGCCTGCTCCCCAGGGAATCACAGTCCTCTGGAAAGACAGGCTTTAACACGTCCATGGATGATAGAAGGTAGACGAAAATCAAGGCTCAAATTGAGACCCAAACAAAGTACTCTGAGCAAACACAGGGGTAGAGTGATTAATTGTGGCAGATGTTAACCAAGAGTAATGATTTTAAGTATCAGGAATAGAAAGCCTTTCTCCATCACGCTTGCGATGCTAATCCCAATTCATTCATCATCAAACCTCACCTTGCCTGGCCATTTATCTTAAATGCAAACCCAGCTTTATTCAGGAAAATCAGTCATGTTCATTTATCCTTTGATTGCAGACGCTCAGAAAGGATAACTGCTCCCTGCCATATTTCATGCTCATCCACTCACAAGGTAGGCCAGCATTTTGCCAGGAGACCTCTTAAACTGAGATGGTGTTTAATTCAGTCTAAAACCAAGGTTTGGTCATAGAGCAGCCTTGTAGCCCTGTGATACATTCTAGGACACACCCACTCCCTTGTCTCTGGTCTGCTGTCCTAGTGAAGATAATACTGGGTGCCGTCTCTTTGGACACATCGTTTGCACAATATAAAGATGGGAAGATGACTGAAATGTGTTCTTTTCCTTCAAGAAAGAAAGGCTAGCTAATATCCAGCTAAGCAGTGTTGCAAGACTAGAGGTGATGCTGGACGAGAAGGGCAGAGAGCAAGATATCACGAAAGAATGGGAAATGGAGAAACAAATTGTACTGGAGAAGCCAACTCAATTCTCATTCTTCCATTAAAATGAGAAACATTGCTTCTGCTTGTCCAGGCAAGCCTTCCTACCCCTTCATGATACCAAGTCCTCCTACTTCCCTAGTGACTTAATCATTTGTCTCTACCAACCTCTCATCACTGTTAAAAAGGGACGCCTGGGTGGCTCAGTTGGTTAAGCTGCCGCCTTCGGCTCAGGTCATGATCCCAGCGTTCTGGGATCGAGTCCCACATCGGGCTCCTTGCTCGGCAGTGAGCCTGCTTCTCCCTCTGCCTCTGCCTGCCTCTCTGTCTGCCGTGCTCTCTCTCTCTCTCTCTCTCTCTCTCTAACTAATAAATAAATAAAATCTTTAAAAAAAACTTAAAAAAAGAATTTAAAAAAAAATGTACAGGCGTTCTCCATCGTGGAGGAGAAAACCCTACACCAGCCTTAAAAGCCTCCCGGCTACTTTTCCTTTCCTTTCTCTACTCAACATCCCAATGTAAACCCACAGTGACGCCCCTCCGTCCCCCATTTGGGGCTGCTATCCCACTATTAACACTGATTTATACAAAATAGACATCTTCTCTCAATTAGCCTGCATTTCTTTTTCCTAAATAGTCCTGTCTTACTGTTGTTTACAGATAATACTGCTCAGTGTTCATATATATATATATATATATATATATATATATATATATATATATTTCCTCCTTTTGTCCAAATTTGTTGGCTCTTTGTGATTTCGATGTGGTCTCAGCTAGAAAGGAGCTAGAATCCAAGAGTGGCAAACTACAGCCACTGGACAAAACTGGCCCTCCACCTGTTTTTGTAAATAAAGTTCTATTGGAACACAACTTCACCCATTCATTTCTGTATTTTTAGGGCTGCTTCTGTGCAACAACAGGCAGAGCTGATTAGTTGTGATAGAGACCGTATATCCTCAAAAGCCTGACACATTTACTATCCGGCTCTTTACAGATAAAGCTCACCAACCTCCAAGATGAACTTCCTCATAATTAAGATTATAGGCTCTCTGTGGTCTTTGGTTCTCTTTACCTTTGAAAACCTGATACACTTTAGGAGGCCACATCCTGTTCCAAGAAGAATCCCTCATTCAAAAGTTGAGAGAAACTTGATAAAATGAAAGACCTTCATACTTGGGTTATTTCATGTTGCAAACCAGGATAGCTACTATGCCTGTAAAAAAATCCAATTATGGAAAAAAGATGACTAAAGTCACACACTCCTTATTTCCTCAAGAATTCTTCTTTCTTTGTGGTAATAACCCTAAATTCTTGTAATAAGCTAGAGACTGTGCTTAGATCATTGAGTGACTCTGAAGGCCAATATCTCTTTCCTGGACTGGAAGTTTTTCTGGTGAAGGCAGGATGCTGCACAGAAAGGAATCTTAAACAAAAACGATCAGAGTTGGGGTGCTGGTGGCACAGTCAGTTAAACATTCGACTCTTGGTTTTGGCTCAGGTTGTGATCTCAGGGTCCTGGGATCAAGCCCCATGTTGGACTTTACACTCAACATGGAGTCTGCTTAAATTCGCTCTCTCCCTCTGCCCCTCTCCCCTCAAATAAATAAATAAACCTTAAAAAAAAGTAAAAGTATTTGCCTCTGTAGAGTGTGACACCGGGGAGAGGAGGAACACTGCCACCTTTTACTGTGAAGGCTTCCATTCTGGGTGAATTCCTTTTTTCCACATGGGCCTGTGTTCATAGAATATTGAGTATTTACTAGTTCTGAGCCCTGAGCTAAGTGCTGTACAAGATTATTTCATTTACTACACACAACAAGCCTGTGAGAAAATCATGGCACCACCATTTTGAAGGTAAGTAAACAAAGGAAAAGAAAATATAGAACATTTTTGGGCAAATCACTTCAATTCTCAATTTCTCCATCTTAGTAATGGAGAAAAGAATTTCTTCTTACTACCTCCCCAGAAACTCAAAGAAAGCGTTTTGGGACTGCTAACGACACAATGAACAAGACAAATAGACCATAGCCCAGCATTATCCAACAGAAATGTAATTTAAAACTTCCTTGTAGCCACCTAAAGAAAGTCAAATGAAAGAGATGAATGCAGTTTTAACAATATATTTTATTTAAGCCGCTGTATCTCACGCATGATCATTTCCACATGTAATCAACACAAAAAGTATTAGTGATTTATTTTACATTTTTTTTTCATATTAAGTCTTCAAACCTAGAGTGCTGTTTTCTGCTAACGACACAATTCTCTTTGAATTAGCCACATTTCGGGCTCTCTATAGCCACGTGAACCAGTAGCCACTGGATGGTACAGCTTTAGACTGTGTCCCCAGCTGGCAAGCATTTTCCAGGCCATCCCCAAGAGCCATTTATTTACTCTTCCATGAGCCCTGAAGCAAAACCAACCAAGAGTTAGAGACCAAATTCCTAAAGGAGTATGACTGCTGTTGCCCCAGTCCCTATTATTATTGGTCATAATATTATTATTGCGAATACCTAATATGTATTGAATATTTATTATGTTCCGAGCCCTGAGCTAAGTGCTGTGCAAGAATATTTCATTTACTACACACAACAAACCTGTGAGAAAATCATGGCACCACCATTTTAAAGGTAAGTAAACTAAGGAAAAGAAAACGTAGGCAATCTGCCCAAGGTCTCAGAGCTTTTCTGTTGTGCGGTCAAGATTCACACTAAGGCACACGTTTCTAGTGCCAGATTTATTAACCATAAGCAACGGTGCTCATTTCCTGATCTTTTGCCTAAATTCTTTTTTTCTTTTTTTTTACTGACACCGTCACCCCCTCCCCAGCACTAACTGCTGTCTTCTGACCTGTAGCTGCTGTTACCGAATATCGGGGTGGAGGAGGTGTTTTCTGGGGCTTTTGTTTTAACCATCCAGGGATGGCATGGTGTTTAAACCAACCAGTCTTGAACCCCAATCTCTCCCCCATCAAACAAACATTCTTTTTTTTTTTTTTTAAGATTTTATTTTATTCATTTTAACAGACAGAGATCACAAGTAGGCAGAGAGGCAGGCAGAGAGAGAGAGAGAGGAAGAGAAGCAGGCTTCCCGCTGAGCAGAGAGCCCGATGCGGGGCTCGATCCCAGGACCCTGGGATCATGACCTGAGCCGAAGGCAGAGGCTTTAACCCACTGAGCCACCCAGGCGCCCCCAAACAAACATTCTTATGCTTTCAGTTTTCCATTGCCTTCTGAGAAAGGGCATTGCCACTGTTCTCTAGGGCAGGGCCATTCATTTGGCTAATGCCATTCTCAAAAAAACTCTTTTTTTAAAAATTATATATATATATTTTTTTAAGATTTTATTTATTTATTTGACACAGAGAGAGAGAGTTCACAAGTAGGCAGAGAGGCAGGCAGAGAGAGAGGGAGAAGCAGGCTCCCAGCCAAGCAGAGAGCCCGATGTGGAGCTCGATCCCAGGACCCTGAGTTCATGACCTGAGTGGAAGGCAGAGGCTTAACCCACTGAGCCACCCAGGCGCCCCTCAAAAAAACTCTTAATAAACAGCTTTTTTGAGCCTTCTTTCCCAAGATGAAACAAACACAACTCAGCATTTTCATGTGACCAGGCAAATTCCTTGTCTTCCCAGGGTTTTGTTATCTTCTTATTCATTCTCATCCTCCAGAATTCATCTCTCACCTTGCTAAGTATTGTTACGAGCATTTCCAAATACTCATCAAAATTACCAGTCCATTTGCAAAATAAAATCAAACAAAAACAGAACAACAAAACAAAACAAACAAAACAAAACCCTCTAGAGGAGGCAACTCCTAGCATTCTTTAGCCAAAAAAAAGAAAATGATCCCTTTCCTCAGTTCTGATTTTGAGAACAATATTTCATTTTTTATTTTAAAGTGTTTGTCCTTTTTAACAACATAACAAAATTCTAAAATATATTCGTCTTATATGAGATTCAACTGATGCAGAGTCATATAGTGAAAACCCTGAAAGTTTTCCATTCCTGTCATTCTCCCTGTTCTCTTCTCGGGAGTCATTTCTGCCAACAGATTGGCCCATCTTCTCCCAATCCCATTTCTGTGTATGAATATCCACATGTGTCCCTATATATTATGCCTTTAAAAAACACAGTGAGTATCATTCTGTGTGTATTATAGTTTTTTAAAAGATTTTATCCATTCATTTGAGAGAAAGAGAGCATGGAAAGGAGGGGCAGAGGGACAGAGAGAAGCGGGCAGGGAGCCCAACATGAGTCTCCATCCCAGGACCCTGGGATCATGGCCCGAGCCAAAGGCAGATGCTTAAAGGACTGAATTACCCAGGTACCCCCGTGCTTACTGTTCTTGTTGTGTTCACTGAAAAATCCGTTTTTGTAATTTTTCTATTTCAATACATCTTTTGACAGTTGTATAATATTTTATAAGAAAGATGGTGCATCCTGTATTTCAAGGTTCTCTGACTGAGGGACATTTAGTTGTCTATTTTATGCTATTTCCAACCATCCTGCTGTAAGTATTCCCGTACTTAAAGGATTTCTTTAGCACAACGCCCTAGTTTATTTTCGATTTTCCTAGATACTAACAAATTGCCTTCAAGAGGGTTTCATTAATTCTCTCATCCATGCACCACGTAGTTCACGTGACAGTGTAGGAGAGAATCTGAATCCTTCCATCATTACGGTTACCTAATTCTATCCAGTGGAAATACCTTTGCTGATGTGATGGAACGCTTCTTGTATTCAATACAAGATACATTCAATGCAATCTTTAGAGAATTTTTAAAGAGGACCTTTACTCTGAAGGTAATTCCCAGAGCATGGAAAATGCAGCCAGACTTCCTGGGTTAATATCATGTTGATGCCACTTCTTAGCTGCATGATCTTTGGCTTTCTTCCTCCCTCTGAGAAATGGCAGCAATGATGGTAGCCAACTCCTAGGATCATTATGAGGATAAAATGGGTTAACACCTTGCAAATTGGAGTGATATATAAATATTTGCCTTATTACCACTATTCTAATTTTTTTTTAACTTTCTTACAGATGAGAAAAAATGGTTTTGTTATGTTGTTTTCTCTTTGGCCCTTTTTGAACCACCTTATTATTCATAATAATTTTTTTAAAGATTTTATTTGACAGAGAGAGACACAGCGAGAGAGGGAACACAAGCAGGGGGAGTGGGAGAGGGAGAAGCAGGCTTCCCGCTGAGCAGGGAGCCTGATGCGGGGTCCATCCCAGGACTCTGGGATCATGACCCGAGCTGAAGTCAGATCCCTAATAACTGAGCCACCCAGGTGCCCCTATAATAAGTTTTAAATGGCTCCTTTTAGACTTTCTTCATTGTGAGAAATAGGCATTTGGTGCCTTCCTCTGTAATAGTTAAAACTCTTCTTTTTCTTGTCTCATTGCATTGGTGAAGACTTTTAGTGGCAATAGTAATAGAAATCCTTGCTTTGCTCCCAGTTAGTAAGACTGCCTCTAATATTTCACAGATATGTGGGATTTTTACTGTAGAATTTGGTAAAGACTCTATTTTAGAGAATAAGGGCATTTAAAAAATATTTTATTTATTTATTTGACAGAGATCACAAGTAGGCAGAGAGGCAGGCAGAGAGAGAGGAGGAAGCAGGCTCCCTGCTGAGCAGAGAGCCCGATGCGGGGCTCGATCCCAGGACCCTGAGTCATGACCTGAGCCGAAGACAGAGGCTTAACCCACTGAGCCACCCAGGCACCCGGAGAATAAGGGCATTTTATTCTAATAAAAATATTACAAAAGCGGGACGCCTGGGTGGCTCAGTTGGTTAAGCAGCTGCCTTCGGCTCGGGTCATGATCCCAGCGTCCTGGGATCGAGTCCCACATCGGGCTCCTTGCTTGGCAGGGAGCCTGCTTCTCCCTCTGCCTTTGCCTGCCTCTCTGTCTGCCTGTGGTCTCTCTCTCTCTCTAACAAATAAATAAATAAACAAACAAAATCTTAAAAAAAAAAATATTACAAAAGTATTAACAAAGAGAGCTATTGAATTTTATCAGATGTTCTTTTGGCATCTTTTAAGATGAACATACATATTTTTTTCTTTTTTAAGCAGCCTATTTGATTAATTATATTAGTGGGCTGCCCAATGGTAAATGAGATAAACCATGTGCATTCTATTATCAAACTGTAGCATTTGATTTTCTAATCTACTTCTTTTTTTTTTAAGATTTTATTTATTTATTTAACAGAGAGAGATCACAAGTAGGCAGAGAGGCAGGCAGAGAGAGAGGAGGGTGCAGGCTCCCTGCTGAGCAGAGAGCTGGATGCCGGGCTCGATCTCAGGACCCTGGGATCATGACCTGAACCGAAGACAGAGGCTTTAACCCACTGAGCCACCCAGGTGCCCCTGCTAATCTACTTTTACATTTACATTTACATCTACGTATGTGAGGCTAGTCCCCATTTTTTTTCCACGCACTATCTTTGCAAGTTGAGTTGAGAAATTTCTTATCTTTTATTATGCTGTAGGATAAATTAAATGACACAAAGCCTTGAAGGCTTGATAGAATTTGTGTATAAAACCCTTGGGCCCAGAGTTTCAGTGCTCATCTTTGATTACCTTGTCAGTTTCTTGTATGATTATTAGTATATTCAGTTTTTATTCATTCTTAAGGAGTTTCTATTTTCCCATGAAACCATTCATTTTATCTAGATTTTCAAATTTGTTGGTACAAAATTCTTAAAATTTAAGTCTTCTCTATAACTATCACCCTATTACTATTCTTGCTTTCAATATTATGTTTTTCTTTTTCTCCTTCTGCTTTTTCTTCTTCTTTTTGTCTGAACTGCCAATGGCTTATCTACTTCATTAGTCTCTATAATGGACTCGGGTTTTATAGATCATCTATGACTTGCTTTTTGGGTGGCTGTTTTCTATACCATTAATTCTTGCTGCTACCCTTATAGTCTCTTCCTTCCACTTTATTATTTTGTTTACCATTTTGTGGTATGCACAGTGAGACATGCATAGGCAGGAAAACATTACAGACTGGGTGACTGAATCCATACTTAGCACAGTGAGGACACAAAACAGGAAGAGGCTGATTCTACAAACAGGTATAGTGTAAGTTTTGAGCCTCATGATTAAAAGGTAAGCGAGTGATGGCAAAAGGCTCCCAGCCATTTATGTTCATAAATGGTTATTTACAATTAAATGTTTATCAAAAAAATTACTCCCCATATACCTACAGAACTTGCTAGAACAATTCCCTCTGAGGACAGCAAATTAAGGCTTTGGGCATGTACCCCTTCATGCTATTTGATTTCATTTTACCTATGTGTTTACCATCTATTTAATAAATAAGTTTAATGGAACCAAGGTCGTTCTGTTGAACAGAAAAGCTACCAGAACAGGAGGGACTTTCAGAGGTGAACTAGTTTAAACTTCCTCCTTAATTTAAATATATATTTTTTAAACCCTCGCAGGGGTTCCCGAGGACAAGTGTGCTATCTCTGGTAGAAGCCAGACTGCACGGCTACCGAAAACTTGCCTGTCTGCGCTGCTTATGTGGAGGTAACTGTAGGCAGCAGGGCAGGACTCCGGGACTCAGCTACACTGGAGAGGAAGGCTGTCCCTGGATCCGGCCACAAGAGTGACGAGCAGGGAACAAGAGGTTTCCTGTCTGCGGAAGGTTTTTGCTTGTGTTCCAAGACCCCTTATCTCTGTCAGGTTGTGTCTGTGTCCACTCACCTAACAGCTTGCCGGGCTCTGGTTTTTGGCTTCCGAATCAGCCCCTGCCTCAGACGGTGTCCTTGTCTGCCCTGCCTTTGACCTTGCAACATCTCTTTATTTCCCAAGCACTACACCTCTGTCCTCAAGTTCAGCCACTTTCCTGCTTCAGCCACCAGGGAACAGGAGGTTGTTGTCAATGCAGGTCGTAAATAACCAGACGCGGAAAGCAGAATTAGCTAGAGGGACGGAGTCAGTAAGTGAATATTTATCTGAACGAGCTGGAAGAGCACATTTGTGGAGGATGGAGCAGAAAGAAACGGGGAAGCAGGACAGCTTCGATTTGGAAAAGGAATTCACCGAATTCCAGATCCCAGAGGGCAGAAGTACGAAGGGGACGGAAGGGGGGGAAATAAACCTGCGTTCACTGAGTTCCTTCTGTGTTCCAGAGCTCTAGAGATAGAATCTCACTGAATTTTTTCAGCATTCCCACATTTTTATGGAGGAGGACACTAAAGCGTATGGGAACTAAACACTTGGCCAAGGACCCACAGCTAATAAGAGGAGAGGCAGGGATTAGGTAGATGGTGGGGAGATAGATGGTGGCCCAAGAGTAGGATTGGAGAGAAAGAAGCTTGATGTCCCCCTTCGGTCCCAACTGGTTTGGAGGTGGTAAGAAGTAAGGTACTTGTTGGGGAAAGCCAAAGGCTCATCTGCCTGGTCGCTCCTGCCAGAAACCTGCTCAGACCAGCAACTAGCCAGCCATGAAAACTATATCCAGTCTTCAAGATCCTACTCCAAGAAAAATCTTGAATCTTTATACTCCTCATCTCTGCTACCATCTCCTTAGCCCGCTCTAGCATTCTAGAACAAATGACCACTAATCCTCACGTGGACCACCATGCTAACTTCCTGCTGGTCTTTTGTTTCCTTGGATCCATCTTCATAGATGGGATGAAGTAATATCTCCAATAGGATTCTTTGATCAAGTCTTGCCCTCCAGTAGCCTTTCCAATAGCTTTCCACCATCCGCAGGTTAATAGTCATCATGGTCAATGGAAGCTACCAGGCGTTACGTGATCTACCTCCCGCAAACTCCTCAAGGTTCAGTTTAAGCCACTTTCCTCCTTGCTTATATGCTCTAGCCATCTTGGCCTTTTCTTTGTTTCTCAAACTCAGCCAGCTTCTTCCAGTCTTGGGATTTTGAACATCTTCCGTTCTCCACTTAGCATTTATTTCTCTACTTACCTCTTTTTCTGGCTCAGTCTTTCCATCCTTTAGGTCTCAGATTCAGTGGGACCTCCGCAGGACTGTCCTTCTGACCTGCGCTGTGTAAACTGAGTTTAGGTTTGATCCCCTTTATTATACAGCTCATTGGTGGGATAATCTACTTAAACTCATGTCTGCTCCTGGATGGAAAGTTCCATGAGAGCTGAGACGGTTTTCTTGTTCACCCAACTTGTAGCTGACACTCATTTTGAGTGACTGAATGAATGAATGAATGAATGAATAAGTGATTACTAAATGCTGAAAAAGCCAATCACAGGTGTGGTCTTGCATCTTTAACAAAGTGCCTGGGTGAGGGAGGAAGCTGTCCCTTGCACAAATCCCCCTCCTGTCACTTACCGTAACTTTGAGATAATGGCTCATCTGGGGAGGGCATCCCACATGTCACCCTGATGGGGTTCAGCTGTGACCTCCTTCCACTTTCGATCAGTGAAGCAATCCAACGAACCCATTCCCTTTGTTTTCTGCCTCTGAGTTTTCTCTCCCGTTTATCTGTGCCCCTGCTCCTTTTGCCTTTTGACTCTGACTTGGAATTTCAGGTGCTGCTGGGAGGCCCTTTCCTACTTCTCATATGCTAAGTATCATCACTGAGGTTTTTTTTCCCCTGGAAAAATTAAAGAGGAGCCTAAGGAAATACGTGTGTGTTTTGGGGGGCGGGGGAGCAAAGTCTCTCTGCTCCTTCAGAATCCCCATCAAGCCACCCCAGGACAGCGTCCTCATTTCTCCCTGCACAGCTCCAGCACCCCGTGAGCTGCAGCCCCCCCGAAACATTTCACAGACCCAGCAGTGATGTTGCCTGGCTCAGCAAGGGGGCACCGGGCTCAGCCAGAGGGATCTGGGCTTTTTCCATGTCGTGAGTCAAGCCGGGCACACAAATCCTGCTGAAAGAAGTAATAAATTGGGGACTGTGAACTTCTCCCGCTGAGAGGCCCTAACAGTTTATAAGGGAGAAAAATTGATAAACCCCTGGGTATCATTTTTTTGTTTTCATTTCACTCCGGGGCCAGCTGCAAAAGGGAAATGACTGTAAACAGCCTATTAGGAAAACGGCTTTAGTAAAAACACCGCAAAGCAAAGTCATGAGCAATTTTGACGTCAGCCGGGGCTCCCTACCTCGTTTTAAATGGCAGAAGTGGAGTGAAGCCCCGAGGTGCACTTATCTCACCAAAAACAAACAAACAAACAAACAGAATCATTCCAGATCCCACTCCGGGAGTGGAGATGGGTCCTAATGTCCCCATAATGTGACAACACGTCCAGGCCTCCCACGTTTTCTCTGGGATGAGGCTCCGCCACCAATGCTTATGGTCTCCTGGCTTCACGTCCTTCTATCGAACACGGATTATGGGCAAAGCATACAGGAGAACTGGGCCCAGAGCTATGCAATATTAAAAAAATGCATTACAGGGGCACCTGGGTGGCTCAGTGGGTTAAAGCCTCTGCCTTCGGCTCAGGTCGTGATCCCAGGGTCCTGGGATCGAGCCCCGCATCGGGCTCTCTGCTTAGCAGGGGGCCTTCTTCCTCCTCTCTCTCTCTGCCTGCCTCTCTGCCTATGGTGATCTCTGTCTGTCAAATCAATAAATAAAATCTTTTTAAAAATGCATTACACTGGCAAGCCAGAGCTGTCCAACCAGGTCCCTTAAAGAAGCAGAAGAGACAAAGTTCACTCTGGCCTGGGGTGTTCAGTGACGAAGACATGCAAAATGTAGCTTCCCAACTGGATCTTGAGATGTGGGAGTCGGGGAGGTGAGGGATGATTCTGCATGGAGGGGGCAGCAGGAGTCAAGGTTTCAGGAAGAAAACCCCCTCATGGGGGCGGGGAGCTATTCTGAGGTCAGCTTGCCGATAATACATCAATTCGTGACTGCAATTGTAAGTCAAGTCGAAAGGGTTAAAAAATTCAGATTTGAATGTCGGCGGCTTCTGTGACTGGAGTCATAGTCTTACTGCTCACGGGGAGCATGGCAGCCTTGAGGATGGGTTTGTGGTATCAGCAAAGCCGCTTGGGTGCCTCGGGGCTGTGGGGCGCTGCCTCCCCGTGTCCCCTGGCTGTGGATGAAAGAAAGCTCCTCTTGCTGTCTGTCCCCCCAGGCGTGGCTTCTCAGAAGGCATTCCAAACCCCAAGCCCCAGCGGGACCCCTGGAGACCACTGTGACTTCTGTGAGGCCAGTGTGAGGCCTTGGCCTCTTTGGCTGGATTTCAGACCCAACACCTCGGGTCCCACGGAGCCTGGCATGACCTTGTGGGGGGGCTTGTTTATTAGCTGTTCTGTTAAAGTTCCATTCACTTATTTAAATAAACAGCCCCATCTAAGTCTAGGCTCTCCCCCGGCAGCCTTAAATCAAAGGAAGCTTCTGTTATACTTTATTGCTTTACTTTGCAAATTTGAATTAAAAGAAGGGGCAGCCAAAACCGACTTGCTTTATGGTTCAGCTGTAGCCACGTAGCAAGTTCAGCGAAAAGCCAGAGCCTGCACACCTGCACGCCCGCACACCCCTCCTGCGAGCTCCCTTATTGTCAGAGCTGCATTCAGAAGGCCAGAGGAGAATGCCTGAAATAGGGTGAGAAGAACCGTCTCGAATGCATGGGGTGAGTTGGAGGGCGGGGAGGACTGCAGGGGAAACACGCAGGCTCAGGACCCAGAGATGCCTCTGACCATGCCTCGCCCGGATGAGGCTCTGGGCTGCTGGGCAGTCACCTTGCATCTCTGACCTTCACTTTCTTCTCTCGGCAGAACGTAGGGACAGGACAAGAAGATCCAGAAAACCCAGGTCCAGTTCGGTTCTGAAATCCCGTGCCTCTGAGACGACCGAGGACCATGGCACAGCTGGTGGTGGAAAGCCAGATGGAAAGCAGCGAGCCAGAGGTTGCCACTTGGCATGCAAGTTTGGGGGGGGGGAGCAGGGGATGGTGGTTATCTAAGGGGTTGTGGGAAGAGACAGCATCCCATCCGGGCATTTCCAGCCCCACATTAGTTGGTTTATTATAATTATATAGGCTGGAATGGAGACAAGGGTGTCAGATTTGGGCGGAGCTGAAACGGACAGACTGCGTATGTTTTAGGTTCAGAAGAGCAAGGTCAAGAGCGGAATTAAGGGCCATCCCCAGCTTTTTGGCTTGTTGGCCCCCAAAAAGGAAATATCAAAGAAGGAACGGGCTTTGGTGGTTAAGATAATTAACTCATTTTAGGACATAGAAGGACTTCATTTTGATTCTAAGAGCTGGATAGACTCTTCAAGAACATTTTAGAATCCTTATTTAAATCCTTAATTGAATGCTTAAAGCAACATCTGTTCCTATTACAAAAATAATGCACAGAGAAAAAATTAAAAGACACAGAAAAGTACAAAAGAAAATAAATTGTCCATAATTCCACACATAGAGATAATTACTATTTGCAAGTTTTAGTGGTTGCCATGAATAGTGATTTATGCTATGGTTATGTGGTTATATGTACACACACACAGGCACATACATAATTTTTTCCACTATTTGTAAACATTTTTAATGACATAGTTTTTATTGACTATGTTATTCATATTGAAATGTTAGGTTGTTTCCAATTTTTTATATTAGCAAAGACTGTATGAAAATCCTTATAGTTAAATCCTATGTCCAATTATTTCCAAAATATAAATTATGAGAAGAAATATTTCTAGTTAAAAATGAGGGAACATTTTTAAAGGTTTGATATATATTGCCAAAATACTTTTCAAAAGTTGGACCAATTCATGCCCAAAGAAATGCTATACAGGTACATGCTTTCCCCTATCTTTGTCAACATCAGAAAATCTTTTTCTTTTTCATAATTATCAATCAAAATTGCTGAGATTTTTGAGTTACATAATACTTTAAAATATATTTATTGACCATGTCTAATTTTTTTTTTGCTAAATTTTCTATTCATGTTCTTTTTGTTTTCCATTTTATTTTTTTTTAAAGATTTATTTATTTATTTATTTGACAGAGAGAGATCACAAGTAGTCAGAGAGGCAGGCAGGGGGGGGGGGAAGCAGGCCCCCCGTTGAGCAGAGATCCCAACGCGGGACTCGATCCCAGGACCCTGAGATCATGACCTGAGCCGAAGGCAGCGGCTTAACCCACTGAGCCACCCAGGCGCCCCTGTTTTCCATTTTAGATGTTTGACTATATTTTATTGATTTTTTAGAGCTCTTTATATATTGTGAGTTTAATCTTTTTTCCTGTCATTATATATTTTTTCCATGTTCATCTGCTTTATGGTGTTTTTGTGACTTATTGTTTTTTAATGGTCAAGGTAAATTGTATCATTTATCTTTTTGATTATGCCTTTACTCTTAGGAATATAAAAAATTATCTTTGTTCTAAATTTAAAGATTTTTACTTATATGTTTGAGAGAGAGTGAGAACAACAGCAAGAGAGATAGAGGGAGCACAACCAGCTAGGAGGGGTAGATGGTGAAGGAGAAGCAGACTCCCCACTAAGCAGGGAGCCCAAAGCAAGACTTGATTCCAGGACCCTGGGATCATGACCTGAGCCAAAGGCAGATCCTTAACTGACTGAGACACCCAGGTGACCCTACCTTTGGTGTAAATTATATAGCAATTGCCTTCTGAGTTTTTAGGTTGCTTTTTAAGTATTTTCACCTTCAGATCATTTTAGACTTTATTTTGATATAGGGTGACAATTCTTTCAGTGACAAGTTACCATCTGGTAAATTACATCACCTATCTATTGACTTTAAATATATCTTTTAGCATATAATAAATATCTGGATTAGTTTCTGGTACTTCTTTTGAGGTCTATTGATTTCACTTTTACATTTTATATTTTGCCTCAACTTGTAGGACTTTATGCTTCAACAGAAGAGTTCAATCATTTATATTTAAAATGCTGAGTGTTATTTTTATTTTATTTCTATGATCTTGTTTTATGCTATGTTGATGCCCTCTTATTTTTCCTTTACTTTTAATTTTTTTGTTGTTGTATAGGCTGCTATTCTTTTTCATAAATTGCTTTCCTTCTAGTGACTTAGAAGAGTTATGTTCTCTTTGGCTTGATTGTTATTGAAAACCTAATTGGCAATAACAGGAACACAACATTTGTGAGTCCTCTTTATGTAAAATAAAGAAATTAGTGAAATTTAAATGGCTTGTTTTGCGTAGCATTATACTCTCTAGCTCCATTCATGTTGTAAATGGCAAAATTTCGCTCTTTTTTTTATAGCTGAGGAATATTCCATTGTGTGTGTGTATGTGTATATGTATCTTTATAATATTCCATATCCATTCAACAGTCAATGGACACTTGGGCTTCTTCTATAGTTTGGCTATTGTAGATAATGCTGCAATAAACATAGGGGGTGCATGTATCCCTTCTTATTAATCTTTTTGTATTCTTTGGGTAAATACCTACTAGTGTAATTCCTGGATTGGAGGGTAGTTCTATTTTTAATTTTGTGAGGAACCTCCATACTGTCTTCCACAGTGACGGCACCAGTTAAAAGATAAAATGATCAAAGTCAGGGGGAGGGAGAAACAACTGAGAAACAGACTTGTAACTACGGAGAACACACAGATGGTCACCAGAGGGGAGGAGGGTGGGGCGATGGGGGAAATATCTCATGGTAATTCAAGCGTGAACTTGTCATGATGAGCACTGAGTAACATACAGAATTGTTGAATCACTATTTTGTTCACCTGAAACTAATATAACACTGTTATGTTAACTATGTGGGAATTAATTTTTTTTAAATGAAGAAATTAACACTCGTTTGATTTCATACTTTGTACTGCCATCTCCTGGGTTTGGGTTGACAGAGTATTGCAGTGATCAAAGGACTGACATTCTCTATGTCTAAATTACCCTATCTCTCTTACGGGAATAATGACAGCATCATAGAGTTACTATGGAAATTAAATGAGATAATCCATACACGGCATTTAGAACAGTGCTTGGCACATGGTAAGTCCTCAGGAACATTGTCATGATAAATAGTATCGAATACATCCTTTGAAATTTTCAAATTATTATCATCACTTGCCTCATGAAACTTTTCACTTAATAATGACTTTTACTACCTTATTTTTGGGATGATTTAGATGTTAGTTTCTACTTTACTAGTTTCAGTGATTATCATCTGCTCATTCATGCAGTATTTTCCTAGGTGTAAACTCTACTTTGATTCATCTACTCATTGATTGGAATATATCAAGTAATTTCAGGTTACATGCATGTATTAAGTTGTATTAGTTGTATTAAGTTTGCAAGAACCAGGAAAAAGAAGTTGTGACTTATACAAGTTTAAATTTTTCTCTCGTATCTAGAGATGCTCTGAAAGTTCAGTGTCACAAAGTCAATGGGTACCCCAACTCTGGCCACCATGTCATTGCATCTATCTCCGAGAAACAGAATGGCTGTTCCAACACCACCCATCTTGTCTTCATTGCATCCAGCATGGAAGAGGAAAGCCCAAAGATGAACATGGCCCCTCCCTCTAAGGAGACTTCCCAGAAATTGCATCTACAACATTGGTTTACATCCCATTGGCCAGGATTTAATTATGTGGTTACAATGCAAGAGAGGCTGTGAAAGAGAGTCTTCATTCCAAGTAGCCATGTGCTCAGCTAAACATTTATTTCTGAGAAAGAGGAGGATAAATACTGGGATCAACAAGCTGGCTCTTCCAAGCCTGCCTTTTGGCCACCCATCGACTGTTTTCCCCACATATATGACATCCTCCTCTCCCACGGGAACATGGTCCCAAGTCCTGCCCAGCTAGCGCATCCCACTCGCCTTCCACAATTCCTAAATGATGTGCAACCCTTACCCTCAGGTCTGGTATGGCTCCCCATGGATCAGTAATTTATTACTTCAACCACAGCTGTTCTGTCCTTCCCATACTAATCTATACCAAGGAAGAAGAAATGTCAAAATTTAAATAAAATAAAAACATATTTTTAGAGGAGAAAAAGTCACTGGTCAGTGACTACTGTGTCTTCCCAATTCTCTCCTTCTCCTCAGTTGGATCTATAACAATGACCCAAGTCGGTAAGCAAGAGGAGCAAAGACCCTCCTTCTTGGCAGCAGGTAGGTTGCTTGGTGTCCCATGTCACAGCCTCAGTCTCTGCTCCTTGTTCATTGTCCTCTGTGATCCCACCTGTTGGAGGGTTGGAAGTTGCTTAAGAGTTGAAAATTTTCTGGCATTTGTAGCCAAGCTAGCAATCTCTTTGGACACAATCCCTTCAACAACTTAGTAGGAATCCTGTCTACTTGCTCCCAATCAGCTCCAGGTACAAGTAACCACTGCTAAAGATCTCATCCCTATAGATTTCCCCCCAGGTCTTTTACCCACCAGCCTCTGTGCTCTTCCCAGACCTTCTCTCTCAAGTTAAGGATGATGACTTTGAAGTGGTTTCAAACAACAGGCTTCGGGGGTAATCTTGGGTAAACTGCCCATTCCCGCCAGACTGGGATATGTCACCTGGTAAAGAATCCTTAATAGAAGGCATTTCAGAAGGGATTTGGGGCCATTGTTTTATCTCCTAGTAAGTCCAGGTCCTCGGTTAACTCCTTCAAACTGCTTTCGTTTGGTTTCTACTGGAAATTGTCTTGTTTTCATTCCTGCTAGCCTCTGGGTTCCCAAACTCTCAGTCAGCTTAGACTGAAGACCACAGGCAGAAAATGTTTCTCCTAGAGAGTCTCTAGAAGTTCCCTCCGGCTCACAGCCCAGCTAGTTGTGGGCCAAAGTTCATCTCCCTTGTGGGGAGGATAGCGAGAGGCAGCCAATACACCAACATCCTGACTGTTTCTCACCATTTCCTCCAATTCTTCCTCTACCCTTGGAGTGCACCAATCCCCCTCCCTTATTTTCATCCTGTTGGAATAGTGTCCATGTCTCATATCTGTCCCTTTTCCACAACATCTTCCTCTCTGATCTAAACCTGAGTGGATAGACACCAGTTCAGAAGCTGAACAGCCACACCAGGCTTTGTTGTGCTTCAAACACTGCAATCCTGGTAGGGTCACCTCTTCTCTGCAGCTTTGCTTTTCTGCATCTTGCCACCTGCTGTGTGTGAGTGGGGGCCACTGCCCCGTCCAACAGAGGAGACTCCTCTATCCTGCCTCCGTCGCCTTGGCCGGCCCCTGGCTTCACGGCCAGGTATTCCAGCTGCCAGGTCAACTGAATTCCACATGACTTCTTCCCAGGTGCTCCCACTGAGCACGTAGGAGACTGGAGCGATAAGGTTTGGTTTGTGGAGACCCTGATTTCTGAGCCACACAGAAGCTCTGTGGTTCCACCCATCTCTACTGGCCGAAAAGAGTTCTCTAAATGAAGCATTCCCTTTGAGCTTTTCAGTGTCCCTTCACCTCCAGCCTCCTCTAACCCAGAAGCAACAGAAATTATAAAGGGGCAGCAACGTTTCCCTAGAAGTTTCTTACGAGGTCCAAACTGCCTTCTGAGGAAGATACGCTACAATTCTGCCCAGGCAGTTCTTCCATTATTTCTAGTTTATATTCTCACATTTCATTAGCACCCTCCCCTTGACTGCAATGCTTAGAAAGACTTCTTTTCTGCTTTTAGGTTTCCTGATTTAGTTCATTCAGAGCTGTAATGGTGGGAAGGGGAAGGAAGCTGGTCCCTGAGGTGGCATCATTATTTTCAAGCTCCCTGCCTAAATGTGTTACTCATGGTCAAGACAAGGAGGGTGAGGTGCAACAAGCCACCTTTCATATAAAACAAGAAGCACAGGCTATTCTGAAATGAATCCATAAAAACTTGGGTCTGGCCTGGACTGTTTTCCAAGAACTCTATGTGGATGGTGGCCATAACAAGACCTAAGAACTGGGTACGGACTGGGTAGCTGTGTAAGGGCTTTTGTTTTCATGAAAATACAAAGCAGTTCTTCAAGAACAAATGGCCAGTGTGTGTTGGAGTAGAGACAGAAGGGCTGATTAATGGAATCTTGGGAAGCCATGCCGCCATCTTGACGCTACCATCTTGATGCCACACTGTTCTGTGATGTAGGCTACCCTGAAACATGTGTCATGGAGGCAACATGTTCTCTTCCTTTATGAGTCAGCCTGGAATGCGAAATTAGAGGAACTTTGCACTGGAAAAAAAAATCCCACGTGTCTCATTTATTTCTTTCCTTATTAGAACCTTTCCTTTCACAGTTTTGATTAGTGCCGTTGCCCATTTGGAGAATATTTTATGATTAGGTTTAAGAGGAACCCATCCATGGCTATTTGGCTCCCAGAAACTAAATAAATAAATACATAAAGAAAGAACAATATCCAGAGAAAGCCAATAAAAGAGCCTTTAAAACGTGTGTGTGTTTCTGCTGATCATGTCTTGAGGCTTCGCTCTTTCCCCTCTTTTGTGGGGAGAAGGTGCTGGCAGGCTGGCTGGACCGCCAAACGCTGATGCAGAGTAGGTCCAGGCTGGCCGCTGTCGACAATTCTTTGATGGGCCTCTTCTAGAAGGAAGATTGATGTGAGTCAGCAAAGCCCTCATTAAGTGAGTCACACCATTAATAAAAGGTGCAGATTGCAGAGTGGTGTTTATTTCAGTGTTGATAGAAACCAGGACACAGTGGCCTTGAATCAAAAATAACCTTGGGCCAGACACAATGAACTTGGATCAGACCTGCAATCCCAGACATTCATTCCACCTCAAGGCAAACACACAACCAGATACAGCATTCCCTTCTTGGTCCTGCAGATGAGTTGCTCCTCATCACCGGTTCCTGCCCAGAGCCTGACAGTTTACAGAGCCCATCCACTTAGGACGGCCTTGTCCCAACTCGAGTAAGCCTTACATAACGGTTAAGTGATGTGCTTAGGTTTCGGCCAGTCCTGGGTCAGCATCACGGCTCTGCTATTTTCAAGGCTTGTGAACTGAGTTGATTCATTAACCTCTTTAAGTTTTGCTAAATAACTTGTAAGTACTCTTACTAGACGAATTCTCTCAACTTCCTCATCGGGGCCCAATGTCCTTAAACTCTCCAGTTTTATTAGTGAGAATGGTGGTCCCTCCACCATGCGGCATGAAGATACACGAGGTAATTGAAATACTGAAATCATCTCAATGAGGGGCACAGAATAAGAGCTCAAGATATTACCCTGAGATTTGGGGACTGTAGACATTATGCCAATTACTGAAAAAGGAAACTGGAGTTGAGAAAGTTTGTTTGTCTAAGATCATAGAGGTTAGAACCCGATGGTGCACAAGCTGAAACAAGTTCTTCTAACATCAGAGTGAGGATTCTTTCAAAGCCACCCATAGCACAGATCTCTGAAGGATGGGCATATTTTCTCTTGCCTTGCTCACTCTCCAGGAAATGAAATTGTCACATACTTTCTCCTGATTCTTATTGGTTTACTGTTTTATCCTTATTCACTTTGATGTAAATGTCAGAGGCTGGGCCCACCCTCGCAAGTAAGACAAGGTGCTTCCTACCTAACAGTTGTTATGGTCAAGTAACAAGGTCACTGTAATTTGGTGTGTTGGGTGATACAGGTGTCCTACAGGTGGCATCTCACCTGTGCTGGCTGGGGAGTGAGGCAAAGAAGGTGATCAAAGAAGGTTTGGCATTTAGTAGGTGGTCCTATAAATACTTATAAACTAATTGTTTACTTCTCCTGAGGAAGATGGGATTGAGCTGAGATCTGAGGGACAATAAGTGTCAGCCAAGTGAATTCGATTCAGACAAGTATGATGCATTGAGGGCTCCAGGGGAGAGGACATACCATGTTCAGGGAGCTGTAGTTAAAGATTTTTTTTTTTTTTGATTTGACAGAGATCACAATGAGTAGGCAGAGAGGCAGGCAAAGAGAGAGAGGAGGAAGCAGGCTCCCCATGGAGCAGAGAGCCCGACGTGGGGCTTAATCCCAGGACCCTAGGATCATGACCTGAGCCAAAGGCAGAGGCTTAACCCACTGAGCCACCCAGGTTCCCCTGGGGAGCTGTAGTTAAAGTGCAGGGTCAACAAGTCTGTTAAGGATTTTAGACCCTATTCTACAGGGAGCAACTTGGCTTCCAAGAGGAGCATTTTGGTTTAAGTGGTTTGATGCTGTTCTACTGACAGCACCATTTTTTTTTAACACAGTAAGAATTTGATATAGGAATAAGACAAACCCCTTCATAGGGAAAAATGCTATCTCATTATCAAACAATGTACCCACCATAATTCATGGTATACATGGCCCTTTGGTCAGGTCCAGCCAACAGTTAAATCTGTTTTGTACATTACTGGATACATTTTAAAGTTGAAAGCTTAATAATTACAGAAGAAAATGTGAATGACTATTTCTATTATCCTAGGATAAGAAGGTAGAAAACTATATGGAGACATTGAAAGATGTGCCTACATAAAATCAAAACTTTCTTGAGCTGCAACAAAAGAAAAATAAAAACTGAAATATACACAGAACACTAACATTTTTTAAGTGTGACAGTAATTAATAATAATTTAATTAAATAATTTTAAAATCCTAATGCATAACTAGCTTTTAAAAATCAAAAGGAGCAAGATGAGCACATTAGTAAGTAGCTCATAAAAGCAAAAACACACAGAAAGCATGAGGACAATGAGTTATGTCTGTTTCAGTAATGTACACATGCCAAGTCTGGAGAACAGACATGGGGCATGGTAGACACTACTTGCTGAATGAATAAATATAGAATGCTCTTCGGCTTCCTTAGTGCTTTCAAAGAATATTTTTTTAAAAAACCCACAAGATTTACTTTCCAATCACGAATTTAGTCAACATTAAAGATTGATAACATCCAATCAGAGAGAGAATGTGAGAAATTTCAACTGAAATTCACAGAAGCACACTGTATTGATTATAAATTAGAAACAACGAATCCCCACTAAATAGAGGCTGATTAAATAAATCAGAATATATCCATGAATATATCCATTAAATAAATCGGGGTATATCCATGAGTCGAGTGACATACTACACAACCCCTCAAAATGTTTATATGGGTGGATATCAGTTTAGCTTGGAGACATATATATGACATAATTGAAATTGAAAATTAAAACTGAGAAGCTACAGAAGGAATAGTTTAAGTGTTTCACTATTAAAGTATAATGTTTGCTACAGGCTTCTAGGAATAACTTTAGTGAGTTAATGAAGTTTCCTCTGTTCCTAGTTTACCAAAGTTTATATATATATTTTAAATCCAGTGTTGCTGATAAGAATATTGGTATTAATCCAATTATTGGTAACTTTTGGTTCCTTGTAGATATCCTTGGGCTTTTTTCCCCCCCTCTTTCTTTCCTTCTCTTTCAAATCCTCATTTTAACTAAATTTTGCCATAATGTATCTAGGTGATGATTTTTTTTCATTCAGTCCAAATGCTCAACATTTGAAAGGCTCTTAATTCCGGCATTCTTCTTTTTTTTAAATCTCTGTCACTACTTTCCATTTTCCCTTTTCTCCACCCTTCTATCCAGTGTGTTTTAATTTTTATTTCATAATTATCTTTTTTCTTTCTTCATGCTGAACATCAGATGAAGTTTTTGGTCCAATCTATTAGCTTGTGAATTTATTCTTTTTTTTTTTTTTAACCTGTATCCATGCTGCTCTTGGTCCATATAACTGAGCTTTAGATTTTTGTAATAAAACTTCTAATTCACAAGCTTTCTGGTTGATTCTGTCTTCCTTTTTAAAATGATCTGTGATGTGTACTCCATATTGCAAGGATTGTAATTATATATATGTATATATATGTGTGTATATATATGTATCTTTCAATATACATATTTAAAGATTTATTTATTTATTTGAGAGAGAGAGAGCACAAATGGGAGAGGCAGAGGGAGAGGAAGATAGAATTTGAAATAGACTTTATACTGAGTGTGGACCCCAACATGGGGTTTGATCTAATGACCCTGATATCAGGACCTGAGCTGCAACCAGTTGGCTGCTTAACCAACTGTGCCACCCAGGTGCCCCTATTGTTCTGTTCTCATCGCTCTATTAAATCTATCCTCTTGACTAATGGATCAGGCAGCTATTGTTGTGGTAATGCTGAATAACACAGAGCTCTGAAAAGCAGTGGCCTACAATAATCAGCATTTATTTTTCTTGGTCACAGGTCTGCAGACTAGGGTGACTCTACATTAGATGGCATTTGGCTGGGCTGGATCCTTGGACTCAGGTGGGATTCAGGTCTGTCTTACTTCACCCTCTCCTTGGACCAAAAGGTGCCTGGGGGCATCTTCACCTCATGGTCAATCATGGGAAAACAAGAGACCAAAGCAATCAGTACAAGCATGTTTGAAGTCATGGTTCATAGCCACATCTACTGACAGTGATTTTTGCTTATCTGCTCAGTCTTGGATTAGATTTTCTTAACTAGGATTTCTGGGAGGGCTATATTTGTTCAACACTGTTTGTTTGTGGGAGAGGGTGGAACTTGGTGTCAGATCGGGTCTACCCAAGCCCAACTCTAGTGATTGCACAGCAGATGCTGTTGCTGCCCTTCCTGTATCTCTTTGGCACATACATTCTGAAATGCTGGCTTTGTATTGTTAAATACTCACGACTCTCTGCCCAGGGGGCTTTCTTGGGTCGTGGTAGCTTGCTGAGCCTATACTTAGAGTGGGACCCAGAAGATTGGAATGGGGGGCCAGGGAACTAACACCCCCAGAAGCAACCCTCAATCAATCATGGACTGGAAATGCATGAAGTCACTAATTTACCTCTTTCCGGTGGAAAAACTCACAAGTGTGTATTACATGGTCTCACAGTCATCTCCAGCAGACTTAGGCCCCAGTTGTTCATGGTTCCTCTACTTTAAAGGTGACATGCTCTTTAACAAAACCTATATTGACTTCCTTCCCATCCTTCTTTTACCTCCTCACTTGCCTGTAGGCATGTCCTGAAATTTTTTCCAAAATAAATGACTTACATTCCAATCCTTATCTCAGCATCTGCTTTTAGAGGAATCAAGCTTAAGACAAAACTATATTTTGGTAATAAAAGTTAATGTAAGGGACCACCTGGGTGGCTCAGTTGGCTGAGTGCCTCTTGGTTTCAGCTCAGGTCATGATCTTAGGGTTGTGAAATCAAGTCCCATGTCGGGCACCATTCTCAGTGGGGAGTCTACCTGAGATTCCCTCTCTCCTTCTCCCTCTGCCCTTTTCCTCACTACATATAAATATAATATAATTATAATTATACAATTATATATAAATATAAATGAATAAATAAATCTTAAAGAAAAAAGTAAACACAAACAAAGCAAGCAGAAGCAAAGAAGTGATAAAGATTAGGGTAGGAATTAGTGAAATAAAAACTGAACGACATTAAAGAAAATCAGTGAAATCAGAAGAAAACCGTCTCTCTTTCTCTCTAAAAATGAATAAATCTTAAAAGCATCATCAACAACAAATAACCTCAAGCAGAGACTGGGGCACACTGAACCATCCTACCCACTCTTGGCAAAGATAAGGGAAAACAAAGAACCCTCTCATATACTGTATGTGAGAATAAAAATTGGTACAGAATTTTGGGAGGGCCATTCCATAATTCCTATTTAAATTTAAAATATCTTTAACTTTTTACTTCATTTACTTCCATATGGCTTGAAATCTTATACTTATGTATCACTTCTAATTTTAAAAAGCCAATGAAAAGCATTTAACGCTGTACTTTTCACATTTACCATATCACGACCCATACACACACAGAGTGTGGGAGGACAGAGCAGAGCAGCCCAGAGTCTAAAAGCCAAAAAACAAACAGGTATCTCAAGGCAGAATTAAGCAAAGAACCCAGGTCCCTATAGTGGCCAGGATTAATGCTGAATCAAATGTAAAACTCAAATCTAACCGAGACCAGCCCAATATCAATTTCTCGCTTTAATTAAAAGTGTATTGCTTGAACTATGTCCAACCCATGTCTTTCTGGAATTTCTAAGTCTTGCTTTTGGTTCCAAAACTTTTCACCATTTATCACACTTTACAGCCACCCTCTTAAGTAGGAACACAAGGTTGGTCTGTGTAAGTTAAATACACAAGTGTACGCCAGTGCTGTTGTTATGTCATTTCCCGTAGGTGATCCAGGAAGAAGCCTTGAGCCTCAAAGTGGCAGATCCTGGAGGCCAGTTTATTGCAATCAATTTTTCAATAACTCCCAACTGGGCCAGATTCAATCCAATAACAAAAGATGAAAGTGTCTAAGTCTATTAAACTATCAGGTGCCTGAATTTACTTAAATCACATATTAATTTCCTTCCCTGATCTCACTGCTAAGCTGTCAAAGAGCTATCCATGTGTCACAGAATCAACTATTCTGGGTTCAATTATGTTGAATTGCTTTACTATTAATTGGATCACAGCCCAGCAGACTTAATTCAGTCTTCAGTCTGGAATGGTCCATGATCCAACCACCCCCAAGTCCTCTCTCTGAAAGCAGCACAAAAGAATGTGGTTGCCTGATTATCCTCTTGGAGGTCAACCTTAAAATCCAGGCACGCACTCTAACAACCCCCCATAGTAATGTTGAGTGTAACCATTTGTGAGCTGGTAATTTGGGCATGTCCCAAGAGCAACTATCTCACTTGAGGCATAATGACATAGTCCTGCTCCCCACCCCCACCCCGAATGTAGCACCATCAATGTAATGGCTTATTGCTTCTGGACTGGAGTCCTCCTTCCCATCCCCATTCTTTATGACCCTCATTCTTCCAGAATGGAATTTTCTACTGCCTACCCCAGACTTCTTGCTTTAAAAAGTTAAGTCTTGTTCATCTTTAGCACCTTTGCAAGTGCCCACACACTCTCCCTCCAGTTTCCTGCTTTTAATGTTCTCAAAAGCCTGCTTTGCATCGTGGCCGACTGGAACATGTCCAAGAGTCCTTTCAGAAGCACGGTGCATGGTATCCATTTTCACTGAGGAAGAAGTATGGCATCTTGAAGGAACAATGAAAGATTCTTCTTAGCTGCGATATTTTCTTGCAGCTTTTAAAAACACCTGGATGTATTCTAGGATATTCTTGATGGTCAGAATTTCTCCTTCCAAATATGGATCTAACCCACAGCTGGAAATAACATGTTCTCCAAATCCCCTTGCCAAAGAGCTAAATATCTTCCCAGCATTTTAAATCATTTAAAGGCACTTAACCACTCAAAATGGTATGAATTCTCCTTCCACTCACATGGAAAGCATTGCACAATTGACAAAGAGCATTAGAGGGGCTTCAAAACCAAAGCTAGAAAAAAAAAATCAGGAAAAGCAAATACTCTAGAGGTTTATGAATGAAAAATTTTTAACTAAACCATCGTGAAAAGCTTATCAGGAATGAGTAAACAGTCCTTCCTTGGTCTTATACCCAAACTGGCAAGAATTTATTTCTGCTGGCTGGAAAAAAATCAGACTTCTATAAAATAAAATAAAATAAACTATGAACACAGTAAGAGTAAATCAGGTTTTGTTTTTGTTTTTGTTTTTGTTTTCCTGAGAAGTAAACCAACTCTTAGAAATATGTCAGTAGAGCATACATTTGGGGATGGGTGCATTGTTTTCCATCCCTATTCTTCTAGACCAAATCACTCTCACCTCTTATCTGAACAACTACAACACTGCCTAGCTGAAGTTATGGCTCCCACTTTGGCCATGCTAATCCTTTCTTCAAAAAGCCTCCAAATCATATTACCTCCCTATGAAACTGTCTAATAACTTCCCATTGTTCTTAGAATAAACCCTTCACCAGGGTCAGTAAGGACCCGCATGATCTGATTCCATACGTGTTTCTGCAGGTTCATCCTGAACCATCTGTATTAGCTATGGCATTTCAACCTTGACCTGCTCTTAGAACACACTTTGCAGTTCCAGCTCAGGTCTTCTGTGCTCACTATTTTCTCTGTCTTGAGCACACTTTTCCTCGCTGCTTTATTATTTTTTTTTGGAGATTCTCATCTTTTAATTCTCAGCTTAAATCTCAACTGGCAGAAGGCTTCTCCGCTAACCTATCTAGAGCAGATCGACTTTTATCCCCAGCCACTTTTTATTACATTCATGGGTTTTACTTCTTCATTGCACCTGTTTACTGCTTTTGCTTTCTCTCTTCTGGAATAGAGGTTTTGTCTGTCTTGTTCAGACAGTCTATCTTCACTGTTTAGAACATTGTCTAGTAAATACAATGTTGGTAAATCTTTGTTGAGTGGATCAAGAATGAATTCAAAGATCCTCTCTAAAATATAGAGGGTTATGGTCCAAACAACTTATTAGCGAACCAAGTGCAATAAATCCATACTTGTTCCTGGTGAATGAGCTATCTAATGAGGACATAGTAATGCTAAGGCTGCAAAGAGCCCAAAAGCATATTGTTTCCAGACATACTACTCCCTTCTTGGGCTCTGTGTTTTCAAACCATCCTAAAGCAGTATTTTTCAAATGTTCCTGATGATCAGAATCATAAGGGGGCATCTGTAAACATATGGTCTCCAAGACTTGGCTCTTGGAGATACTGAGATAGTGCGTCCAGGATGATGTCTGAGAATTTGAATTTTTAAGAAGTATCTCCAAGAGCTTTTTATCTCAGAAGTTTGGGAAGCACTACTCTAGGGCCCAGATGGGAAGACTTTGCTACACATTTGAACCCCAAATCCCAGACTGCATCCTCATGCCAAGCAAATCAGGATACTTGGAAGAGGCACTCAGGCATCCATTTTTCTTCTAAGATTTTCGATTATTCCAATGTCTGTCCAAGCTTAAGGTTCCATCCTCTAAGACGGTACTTCTCAAACTTTACCTTGCATATGAATCACCTGCAGAGCTTGCTAAAATGCAGATTCTGGTTCAGTAGGTCTTTGTTGGGGACCGATATTCTGGGTGCTCTCATAAGCTTTCGGCAGATTCGATACTGTGTCTCTTTGGATCCCTCCTTGAGTGACAAAGTTCTAGCGGGTCCACAAATGGTACAGTGTGTAGTCTCTTAATTTGTTTGGGCTGTTACAACAAAATGCCATAGGCTAAGTGCTTATTAACAGCCGATATTTGTTTCTCACAGTTCTGGAAACTGGAAGTCCAAGCTCACGGTGTCAGCATGGTCAGATGAGAGTCCTTTCCAGGTTGCAGACTTACTGTATTTTCACTTGCTAGAAGGGTCTAGGATCTCTCTGGAGCTTCTTTTTTTGAAGGCACTTATCCCATTTGTGAGGATATCACCCTCCAAAGTCCCCACCTCTTGTTACTATCATCTTGGGGATTAGGTTTCACCTTATGAAGTTTGAGGGGGGACACAAACACCCAGACCATAACATATGATGTTATTGGCTATGCATATGGTGTGGAAACATATTGAAAGTGATTTAGGGGGCACCTGGGTGGCTCAGCGGGTTAAGCCTCTGTCTTCGGCTCAGGTCATGATCTCAGGGTCCTGGGATCAAGCCCCGCATCTGGGTCTCTGCTCAGCAGGAAGCCTGCTTCCCCCTCCCCCTCTGCCTGCCTCTCTGCCTACTTGTGATCTCTCTCTCTGTCAAATAAACAAATAAAACCTTAAAAGAAACAAAGAAAGAGATTTTGTCTCTGACATGTTGTTCCAATGAATTACATTTTGTTATAGACATGTGGGGTTTGGGCTGAGTAATAGAATGCATTCGAATTTTCTTGATGTTTTCATAAGGGTCCACTTCATGTTAGGCAATGTGTGTCCTCTTCTGTGGATGGGAAAACATCACAATAAGGCGAACAATAAAAGTTCTGCACACAAAAAAGTGGTATCTCTGTGTCACAAATAATTTCAGTTATCTTCTTCTGTCCTAAAACAAATGAGAGTACTCAAAATTCTTCAAATCCTTTAAATGGATAGTTACTAAAATGGTTGACAATCTTCCAGGCATATTTGTGATATGTAATTATTTGAGATGGGGTTCAAGACACACTGTCCCAAAATATGGCACCTTGGCATACTGAATACCATACACTGAAGGAGTTTGAGAATACAGAAGAAGTGGGAAGCCCACTCTGACAGGCCCCCTTCTTCCCTGAAAGAGGTCATAAAACTCCCAGTGAAAGGTACCCTCCCTGTACTAGGAGGAAAGAAGACATTCTTATCACCAGAGATGGGGAACTTGGGGGCCAAGAAGGCTGCATAAACAAACCTTGTTAAACTAACTTTATCTTCCTAGTTACTTCTTCTCTATTTGCTATCCTTAGTACAAACCACTTTGTCTTTGTCAATTCTTCACAAACTCTTTGTCTAAAAGGTATAAAAGCTTTTGATCTGGTCAGTTCTTTGGGTCTTTAGTCTTTTGTGAAGGTTCCCATGTACACATAAAATTCAATAAAATGTGCGTGCTTTTCTCCTATTAATCTGTCTTTGTTGGTTTAAATTCCAGACCTAGTCAGAGACCCTAAGAGGGTCGAAGAAAGCTTTTTCCATCTTTACACTTGCAATCTTGGGTAAATAGTTCCATCTATGTCTTAAATCTGAGTCTCGATTCTAGGGACATGTACATATTGGTAAAGTCAATGATCAATTTCTGGGTCTGGTCATTACCCATCACAGCAAGGTCTTATTATAAGCAGAAGCTGTGATTGTGAGAAAGTTTTTCTTGACCAGCTTTGGTCAAAGGCCATGTCTTTATATTCAGTTAGTTAGACCTTTGGCAGTTTCATCACTGAGCAATAGATCTGATTATCTTCTTAATGACTGACATAATCAGACCCTTTATTGATAAAGCCACTGCTTTGCACTCAACCATAACAAGAGTTGAGGGAAAAAGAAATTGATCGCTTTGGTGAAGACTAAGCTGTGCCCTGAAAATATGGAGTCTTTTGGAAAGCGGGGAGGGGATGTGATTCCATTTCTCTAATGCACTGACACCAATGGCATGAACAGTTCTATTACTGAAACTTGAATTACAGGTACAAAGTTATCCACTGTGAGAAGCAGCCTCATGACTTGTCCTCCAGGAACGAGAGACAGTTTGTTTTAAACCAATACACAGCGCTAGATAAATTCAAGTATGGCATCCTAAGTTCCACTTGTGGAGAGAGAATCTCTGTTTATCTACAGCGGTGGCATATTTAAGACAGAATTATTATTACAGAGTGGAAATAAAGCCAGTCTTCCCACTTGCTAGCTGTCCAGCATTAATCAAACTTCCTCGGTAACGTAGGATTCAACTCCCTTAAGCCTAAAATTGAGCCTCAAAGTCCTTTCCATTCAAAAGCATATGAATCTACAAGAGTGCTTCAGCTCGTTGAGCTCCTACATGTTCAACTTGGAAATTGGAGGGTTGTAGCTTTCAGTTAGTGGGCCTTCATTACTGGATGGCTTCTGACAGCTGGCTAACTAACTGGAAATTACCAAGTCTATTACCAAGTCTATTCTCTCCGACTGAGAGTTGTAGCCTTGTTCTGGAATAAAGTGAAGATATTTGCCCTCGGAACTGGGCTCCACACATACCTCTCACTGGGTACAAATTTGCTTAACAAAATAAGAAGACACATAGCCACAGAGATGTTTATTCAGACCTTTGCGACTGACCCCGCTCTCAGCACCCCTTTCAACACTGTTGTGAAAATTACAAGGTAATTGCCAAGTTCAATCTGCTTCCATGATGTAATAAATGGAAAGACCTGTGAATTGCTCCATTGCTAGACATTAAGGCAGGGAATGATGTCATTCCTTAAAAATAAATAAGCATAACCTAATGTCTTTTTATTAATAGTCGACTAATTGCTGCATCAGAAGAAGGGAAGCTTTGTAGAAGGGAATGAGAAACTGCGCCTGACATCATACCAAATAGCACAAGAGGAACTTTATTCTCCGGGTGGACACACATACACACACGGGTAAAATGACTTCTTAAGTAATGAATCCCCAGATAACGCTGTAAGAAACATGAAAGGGGTGTCAGCCATCCGATTGGCTCACAGCTGGAAAAAATTAGAGACTGAAAAATGACTGAGAAGTGATACGAGGTGATCCATGGGGAAAAGGGCTGTCTGGGGAAGGACGGAAGCGGCTCTGTTTCGAACGTGACCCCTCCTGCCATCACTGGGAGCCCTTCATTTCAGACCCCACTTCTCACCTGTGCACTCATGTGTTTGCTCAAGGGCCCTGCGACACACGCAGAGTCTTGGTAATGTTCAGTATGGCCGAATGGAAAGAGAAGCAATGGAAAAAAAATAACTTTCACCCATACGGCAAGTTCAGAAGCCAAGGAACTAAAGAATCAGATTCTCCAGGTATTGTGATGTTTAAGTATTTATGGCTCAACAACTGGCCTTTTTTCTTATCGGTGGGTTGGAATGTTTCTCCCTGGGAGGTAGAATTTGTCCCTTTCTCACCTACTCTGAATGTGATGATTTTTGTAGCACTGGCAGGGGCGGGGTGGGGGGTAAAAAAAAAATAAGAAAGAAAAGTCCATTCACAACTTCTGGAGTGTGTCCATCATATTTCTTATGGACAGACATCATAAAATAGCTGGCCAGATTGAAATACATGGTTCATTGATAGTGGAAACAGGATCCCACGTGCGTTACCCCAGATAAAGCTGATGGCAACATGCCTCTTGTCTCCAACCTGGAATTTCATTCTCTATGGAAGTCAACACAAACACCAGTCAGGTGAAGCATTTCCATCTGGATCTGGGCCCTGTAAGAGAAGGGGGTCAGGAAGCTGTCATCAAAGGAAAACAGTCTTCGAATCAGCTTCTCGATCGGTGTCCTGACAATTGTGGGCCAGCCACACTTCCAGGTAATATTTCTCTTTGGGTATCTTTTCACACTGAGTCAGCGCTGGAGCACGTATGAGTGAATCAGAATGAACAACTTATCCAAAGAGCATGAAACCATTCGTATGGCCTGTCTTGGTTGAGGATCGTAAACACAAACAATTGATAGCCTCTCCTGCCACACCGCAGAGCAGAAACAGCCCCACTGAGATTCCTACGACTTACGGTGCCTAAGGTTCAGGAACCATTCTGGCATGGTGAGTCCCAAGCAGAGGGCCATTCATAATTAGATACCTAACTGGGGCTTCAGTGATGAGGGGAGGAAGTCCAGGGGAAAAGCAGAATGAAGAGGGAGAAAACCCAGTTAAGCAATGCCATATAAAGAGCTTTGTATGGGATCCAGGGAGGGATCAAGAAGAGAATGGTGGTTGAGGATATTGTCAATGGTAATGAATAACTATTACCAATGGTAATGATTGGGAATCGTGAGTTCAGTGTGCCCACCTGAGGCTCTGGTTCTCAAAGAGTGGTCCCCTAGTTAGAAAGGCAAATTCTCGGGGCACCTGGGTGACTCAGTGGGTTAAAGCCTCTGCCTTCGGCTCAGGTCATGATCCCGGGGTCCTGGGATCAAGCCCCACATTGGGCTCTCTTCTCCTCGGGGAGCCTGCTTCCTCCTCTCTCTCTGCTTGTCTCTGCCTACTTGTGACCTCTGCCTGCCAAATAAATAAAATCTTAAAAAAAAAAAAAAGAAATGCAAATTCTCAGGCTCTTTCAGGATGTGAATCAGAAACCCTGGGAAAGGGTCCATAGATCTGTGTTTTAACAAGCCTTCCAGGTAATTCTGATGCTTGCTCCAGTCTGTGAACCATGGGTCTAAGAACCGTACTGAAGCAAGGCCCATCAACATTTGTTCTTTCGGAAAGCAAGTCCCTCGCATTGCCGTGATCCTCGCTCCCACTCCACTCCCAGTCTTGTCACATCCTCTGATCACAGTTGAACTCTATGAAAAGGCACCTGTAGGCAGGAAAGAGATAGTGTGCATTGCTTTAATACCTGTGACATTTTGGGCAAGTTCATCCCCTTGCCCAACTGGACCTCATTTGCCAAATCTGCCAAGTGAGCTGTTGGCAAGGTCCCTGGAGAACTAATATTATATGATTCTATGAGCTGTCAGTGCTATTATCCTAAACCCTAAATATCCAGCACTGCTCTCATTATGCATGTTATCGAGGGACTCAGAAGGATAAGAAGGTCTGATAATACTCCTTAAGATAGCAGCACAATAAACCATTGAAGCCTTGTAGATAATGAGACCCTTAGCAAAAACTGCCTGTGACATCACTATCTGAGACAGGGAAAGGGATCTATAACAAATAAACATGTCTAAATTTATCAGTCTGCATTCTTGCGACATACACTTAAGATAGTGTATTAATGTTAGTAAAAGCAACAACGGGTTCTCGCCTGGGTTGTTCTCAAGTAAAAATTGAATAATTAAGTGGTAAATCCAGTGACTAGATATGATAGTGAGGTTTTATAATAGATTTATTCAGTAATAACATTTTCATAATAAATTTAAGACCCAAAGCACTGGAAAAGATTTTGGGAATTAGATCATGCATGCCTTCAATAGAAGAGCCAGATTCAGGCTCATTTAATTATTTTATTCTATTTTTTTAAAATCATTTAAGTTCTTTTTTATGGAAAATTTAGAATAGATGAATAGTAGACACAGTATAATAATGACTGCCCCCTCCCCAATATTTGCTGGAGTCCAAGTTTAGGGCAAAATCTGTAGTTAGGAAATATGCGAACGGGAAGCATTGGAGAATCAGGAAATCAGAGAGAAGACCTAGGAAGGCACAAAAATAAGGTCAGGAGCTAAATGCTTACCTTTCGGGGTACACAAAGGAACTCTGTGAGGCTGTGCTCTGCCCTTGGCCTCCGCATGACTCATAATGGCATTGGCATTAGTGACCTTCACCACTCTTCAAAGTGCTTTACTCACACTCCCAACACAGCTGCACATGAGGCATTGATTGTATTCCTACTGTGTACATGAGCAACACAGTCCTGGAGGCTAGTTCACGGTAGGATGGGGATTTGAACCCTGGCAGGAACCTTCTAGAACCTACGTGCATACCCACTGAAATGTCTCTGTACCTTACAGAGATTTTCCCAGTTTTACAGACCAAAGAGAAGGGAAAGGGAACAGCTTCTTGCTGGCAGATGATTCTCCTGACTTATACTGGGCAACCCCAAAATAAAATAGAAATTCTGATGCCCCACCCAAGACAAATTAATTTCAGATCTTCAAAGCAACCTTTGAAGCTCTCCAGATGATTGTGATGGGCAGACAAGATTGAGAAAACACTGATAGTGAAAGAGGCCTTAGGTTTCATCTGTCATCTGCTTTGAAATCCCAACTCTCTCTCTTGGCCAGCTCCTCACCTGTTTTATGGGGAAGTATCTTTTTATTTAGATGATTACAGTAAAGATGATCTTTTGAAGGCTTCTGGCACATTGCAGGTGCTCAACAAATTATAGTTATTCATCCTACTATTAGCTGCTGACATATTCAAAGTTAGAATAATGGATTTTATTTTACTTTGTTTTCCGGTAAGCACAGTAAATGGTATCCAGCACTGGGGGCTCCAGCAGTGTTTTGGAGTAATAGCTAACATATTAAAGAACAGACTATAGTAATCAAAGCTTGTGATCTATAAAAGTCAACCATGTTGACAAGTATAGCGAACGCCATTGCCCTCCAGATGTCTTACATTTGTGCTCAGTAAAACCCAAATACCTCCGTTCTGACCACGCGGAGAAGCTCAAGTATTGTTTTTCGTCTTCTGCTGTTTATCTGTGTGAACTTGCCTTCCTTGAAGAGGCTGGTTAACCATGGCAAGTCCCAAGATAACTTGTTCTCTGCCTTCAATGATTTGAAGGGCCTTTGATGATCATGAAGCTGACATATTGTTTATTCCCTGGGTCTGCAGTGGGCTCAGTGGAAAGACACGGCTCGAAATTGAAAGGAAAGTGGGCATCTTGGTCTCTGAGTGAAAATTTGCTGGGGGGTCTCCAAAAATCAAATGCAGCCCTGTTCTGGTTGGATTGGCCTTCACCTGCCTCGCTTAGTCTGCATGGTCTCCTCCCGCACTGCAATTCAACATTTCTTTTGATTCCCAGATTCAACGTGGCCATGCGTCCAGAGTAACTTTGGAATCCCAGTCATGGCTGAACTTGAGCTGAAACTCCAAGTCCCCATAAGCCTTTATAGCTTACTGGACATGAGAGAGAGGACATTTTCTTGACATATCACTACTCTCAGACTCAAGACTTGTGACTATCCAACCAGCGCTCACTGTGACACTGTCCTCAGCTGCTGGGCCGTCTCCCACTTCTGCCCCATTGAAGTTATATGTGTTTTTTTCCCAATCCCCCAAGGGGGTTATATTCCATTGGTAGTAAAGTGATCACTCCAGAGAGTTTAGTTTATATTGTAAGGGCCTATTTAGCCAGAGTGGCTCCATTTCGGTTGAACAGCCATTTTGTTGTTTATGCAGTAAAACTTTAACTGACCCTGCACCCCACCCCCAGGGGAAACCAGTCCCAGATAACAGAGCCCAAATACAAGGGCGCGTCAGGCCAGGTGGAGACATCCAATCAGTGGGGCGCGCATACTGTCTCCCTAGCTACCAAGGAGTGTGGACCCTGCCTTTTGGGTGCCAATTCTGACCAAGGTGATAGGCTAGTTCAAATGTCTACTCTAGGGTAAATTGTAATTCAATTGGCCGCCCATGTGTGACCTAGCCTGACTGTGCAGTTTTCTCTGTGTGTTGCAATCTCATTGGCCACCTGTGTGTGGCCAGGCTCAACCACACGGCCTTTGCTCTATAAAAGTTAGTCTGTGAGGCTGGGAGAGGTCACCCTCTCTGTAAGAGGCGGCCCCGACCAGTTGGTTTGATTCTCGATGCTTGGCGCAAAATAAAGCTTTGCTTGACCTTCACTGTGTATCAGTATCGCTCCTTTGATCACGGACCCATCAATATAATCTTCCACCTACCAAAAATCAGTCTTTGATTTCTAAACACCTACATCCATAGAGTTTTAGAGCTGGAAGTGGCTCAAGCATTCGCTGGAATGTCTTCATCTGTGGATATCGTTCATCAGTGAAATAGTTTCAGCACAGCTGAGTGACTTACTGAAGACCAAGAGGTCATTCCAGGCTGAGACCACTAACTCCTTCTGGTGTTCTCATGCTGCCGTGAAGATTTTTAATTTTGTTATCTTCCCTTATTAATTTTTTTAACTTTTTCATAGTGGAGAATTTTAAGAGCAGAGAGTAGAGAATTATAAGAGTAGAGAGAATAGTATACAAGTCCTTAACACCCAAATTCAACAACTATCAATGATGGCAGGTCAATTTTGGTCAATCTTGTTGACTCATCATGGTCAGTCTTGATGCTATGGTCAATGATATTTCATCTAAACCCTACCACCTTCCCATATTAATGTGAAGCAAATCCTAGACATTACATTACTTCATTCATAAGTGTTTGTTATGTTCCTATTAAAAAATGAAATGCTCTTTAAAAATATATATAACCACATAATCAATAGAGTATTATCATACCTGAAAAAATTCAGTCTCTGATACTCTCAAATTTGCAATCTTTAGATGTCATTTGTTCACCATATTTTGTAAAACCATTATTTTAAAATATTAAGGAATGTAAGATTGTGGCAATATTGTGATTAGAGTTTTAAAACCTGCTTGGGAGAGTTCAGAGTACAAACTACCAATAATGCAAGAGGTTTAAAGAAGAATGTTGCAGGCCATACGTGTTTTAGAAAATCAGACAACAGGATCATCCCAGAATACCATGCTCAGGAAAGAAGATTAAGGATGCCTAATTGGAACAGGGCCTTGAAAATGAGGACTCAGACACCAGAATTTAAAAGGGAAAATACAGAGTAGGGAGAGCTGTGCCTAAAATCTCAGAAGCAAACTATATGAGGTTGGTGTGGGATGGGGACAAGAACATTTGCGTACAGCACAAATTTTATAACCAGACACAATACTGAACAAGAATACTGGATATTTTGGTTGGATCAGATCTGGAGAGTCTCAAGCTCAGGGTTTTTCAGCTTATCTTTGCATACATTGGGGAGCCACTGAAGGCCACTGAGCTATTAGAAAAGCAATCTGGCTTCATGGAGAGTGGCAAAACGGGGATATAACATTTTGTCATTATTACGCAAAATAAATCGAAGCAGAAGTAAGACCTATCTATCTCCATACCACCATCAGAATATGTAATTAGGGAAAAAAGTGTAATTTAAATGATAGCCACCAACACAGTGTAGATATTAAGATTTTTCCAGGGATGTTCTAACATCATTTGTCAGCAGACATCAAATTAAATTGGCAAAAAAAGAACATGACTAGCTTATGTCTCCAGTAAAGATATTTGAAGTTGTTTATTGAACTGGAATTCAATCTCCATAATTTTGTGGCTCCCTCTTTTCATCCATAATAATTCATCTCTATAATTAAAGCCTAATGAACCAAACAATTTCTCTTTTCATAATCAACCTCATCTGTGTGAGTGGCCGACATTAAAACACAATCTTTCCCATGAACAGAGTCAGTGCTCCTAGTAATGAAAAAAATAATCTCTCTCTTTCTTTGAAATCTCACACTTACCCCCATTAATTAGCTCTATTTTCTTAAGAAAGCAGGATGTCATAAAGAGTACTGATAGGGATTCCTGATAACCCTCCGAATCCTAACAAAGCAATGTTATGATGAAATTAATTTACTTATGCACCTCAAAAATCCAAGAATGTGTGGTGTCACTGTGATCTATTGAGGACCTTCCCTCCCGTCCATGCTTCATCACTTAATAATGCCCTGGTTCTCAGGAGTAGGATGGTGAAGAAAAAAGTTGAAATCTCCATCTTTGGGTCCTCATTTAAAATTTAAATATCTCTTGGAAATGTAAGGTTTTAAGTCATTATCAGCTCATGTCTTTGGGCATGATTCGTTGAAATCCAGCTGGGACCAAAAGGAAGACTCAGCCCAGGCCCCTGTTGGAATGGAGGCCCAGCCAGGAGAATTTGCAGAGGTAACAACACTAAGGGCAACTTTTTCAGTCTCTACAACCTTGCATAGAGCCGTGGTCTAGTGACTTCCAAGCAAACCACCTCCTCCCATTGGCCTAAATGCCTGAGATGGCCAAATCCAAGTGGTTAATGCATCTGCTGGAAAAAAATACGTATTGTTGGAATGATTGTAAATGATATTCTAAATACACCGCTGATAATATCCTCTGTGTCAGAGTCTCCATAGCTAAGGTTTCAAACTGGCCCTGGAGGCCTCACTTGGGACCTCTTTGCCCTACAGTGGGATCCTTGAAAAGCTCTAATCAACATTTAAAAAGAAGAGATTTCACAGGAGGATAGGCATTTCTAGCTTCTCTCTAAAAAATGGGGAGATATGGTAAAACTGACTGAGTGTTCGTTCCACAGGATGCTATATGGGCTCCTCGGAGCAGCTGTGTTCTTTGGAAATTGTGTTTTCCTGTTTCCCTCCCCCTCCCCTTTGAGGCTGTGTCATTAGCCGTTATTGTCCTTAAACGGATTTTTCCGCCTTTGGAAGAGAAAGATTTTCCAATATGGATGTCTCCACAAGAAGTGGGACACTTCAAGACAGCTAAGCTGACTTTTCCTATATCCTACCTGTCTTGCTCCTTTAGGCTTCTTGCCTGGTCCCCATGGGCCTTTGAGTTTCTAACTCTGCCTCAAGACCTTGTAGGGGAGGTAAAATTTTTCCTTGACCTATTTAGAGTCCCTGGCCGGGTCTCAAAATGAAAACCAACAAAGATGGATTAACAGGAGAAAAGCATACAAATTTATTTAATATGGGTTTTACATGACACGAGAACTTTCGTAAAGACATAAGGACTTGAAGAAACTGAAGCAGTTATGCCTGGGCATTTGGGGGCTAAGTTTGATGAACAGTGGGCAGTTGTGTAGAAACAGCAGCATGGTGGATTTGTAACAATTCTGTTCAGAGCCCCTTTGTCTTGGGAGTTGAGGATGCTCCTTTCCTCTGGGCATAAGGAGGACCCCTCTCCCATGACGGCTTTATGACCTCTTTTAGGGGAAAAAGTGGGTCAGAGTGACGCTCCCATCTCTGTTGTTTTCTCTGTTAAAAGACAAATCTTATATTTTAAAGTAAATTTTAAAGATCCTATTGGGTCTACTCAAGGGTTCATGAATCGGGCAGCATCTCATCTAGCAGAGAGAAAGGAGCTTGGAGGAGCTGTACAAAATGAAAAGACTTTATAGGCAGGGGGAGTGGGAACAAGGAAGTCATATGGGGGAAAAAAAGTGGATTGGTTATTGCAAGGTCACTTTCCTTTAGGGGATGACCGGGCAGGTGACCTCACTGCCGATCAGGTGATTCCTGACTGGTTTAAGATTCTCTTTCTGGGAGCACTGAGACTATATAATGTTTTTCTCAGTTTGGTGACATGGGGCTTAACATATGTGACTGCAATTTGGTCTGTTTTTGACAACTCAAGCTTCTTCAGCTTAAAAGCCAGTATGCCAAGGTGCCCTATTTGGGGTCCTATGATCGGAACCCCATAACAGGCAGTTGAATTCTCTCGGGAGGCTTTGCTTTTAGGTGGATACGGGGAACTCAAAAGAAACTTCTTCCTTCGGCTATTGATCCTCAAATCTCTTCAGCTCAAAATAATCTTCACGCTACTGGGGCTTATTCAGAACCCCTTTGAGAGCTTGCTGGGAGAGATCGGCATAGAGTGACAAGACAGAGTGAGCCATGCCGAGACGGGACAGAGCCCAGGCAGTTCAATGAGCATCTGTAATCTGCAAGGGCTAAGACTGAGGGTCAGTGCTGGGGAAACAGCAGGACTTCTGCTTTGTTTGCACGTATGTAATCATTTGTTTTCTCCATTAGCCCTATATCAGGAACCCTGCGAGGCTCACCATTGTACCCCCGGGGCCAGCACATAGGTAAATGCTCAGTTACCTGACGTTTGAATACCAGGCTTCATCATAAGGACAGAAGGATTTTCCAGTAGGTTTTGTTTTGCTATTTTTTTTAAATATGTTGAAGACCTTCCAGAAGCTTCTGCCACAATCTGCCTCACATGCTTTTCAATCTCCTATCACAAGGCTTGCATGGGAAGCCATAGCTCTAACTTTGTGCACTCTACAGAACCCATATTCAACCTATCTGACAGCATCCCATCCAGCAGATAGAAAGGAGCTCAGAAGAACGGGCACAGAAACTTCATGAGTCCTCTGCAAGGCAAGTACGGTGCATTGACAGCAGACAGGGAAACGATCTTTCATCCCTCCCTGAATCTATGTCCTGTGCGACAGGATGCCACATCTCCTCCTATAAAGAGGTGGAATTTACCCCCCACTCCTTGAATTTGACCTGGCCTTGTAACTTACTTAGGCCAATATGCAGAAGTGATGGTGGGCCCATCCTACACCTCCGAGGGCTTTGTGCACTTCTGCTCACTCAGAAATCTACAGCGTCATGTGTGGAAGGTCAGGCTAGCATGCAGGATAACAGGAGATACGTGGCCCAGTCAACGCATTGCCCAGGAACAGCCAACCCACCACAGACACGTGAGTGAGGCCATCCTCAACCAGCCCCTAAGTGATGTACACCAAGCTCTTCAGTGCTTGATGACCTGCCTGAGTCAACCTAGCACAAGTCACCAGTTGGCAGATCACCCAGATGACTGGTTGGGTGGTAAGTGGCAATAAATGTTTCCTGACTGAAATCACTGGGCCTTGGGGTGGTTTGTTATATGGCAAAAAACTAACTGATACAAGAAGGGCAAGTGGTTTTCTTTTCTCTGCTTTTCCTCATAATCTGGAACGCCCTCCTCTCCAAAGCATCGTGCCCACTTTTCTCCTTGGCGGCCTCTCTTCCAATAGCCTTCCTCTATGGTTCGTCCTTTGAAGACTCTGGTCATATTACGTTTGGATTTCTATGTCACCATCGAGAACTGAAAATGGAATCTAAATAAGAAAAGGTTTTTTGTTTTGTTTTGTTTTTGTTTTAAGCGAGAAGCATATCATTCAGGAGTTACTTGTGAGTGCATGCTTGACTGACTAACCACGGCCTGGAGAGGTTCTCCAGCATTCCACCTTAGCTTGCTCATAACAGGAAACATACCAAAGTGTGTGGAGTCTGATGTGAAAGAGACCCCAGGTCAGTGACTTCCCAATTTGCTGGTCACAGGCAGAAAAGATGTGGAGAGCTCCCATCTTTGCAAGTCGACACAGATTGCAAGTATCGCAAGCTTCTTGCCTTCATCTAGATGGGCGGGATTCTGGGAAGTGGAAGTGGGGATGTTGGCATCAGAGGGACAGAGGATCTGGCCAACAGCATAACATCTCTGGGGACCCATTGCTTGGCATCCCCACAAGGTCTCCCCCCAGCATTGTCCCTGGGGTCAGTACATAGATTCAAAGGTAAGTCATCTGCGGTGAGGAAAAGAGATACGCAGTTGCTGGGGATAGCCATTAGCACAAGTAAAAGAATTCATCTTGCTGTTTCTGTAAAAAAAAAAAAAAGGCACCAGTAATTACATTTGCAGTCTAGTGTTTTCAAAGCATTTTCTGATTATTTATGACACAGAATCCTTATAATGGGAAAGCAATAAATGATGCTCACAGAAGTTAAGTGACTAACTCCAAGTCATAAAGCATGTTAGTGGCTGAGTGGCTAACCACCCAATGCTTTCATTTCCCTCATTTTATTAATTTGACAAATATTTCTTGATCATGCAGCATTTATAAAGCAGGACTCTCCCTTCACATACTTTGGAAATGTTTTTTTTCCTGGAATTTTCTTTACTTGTTCATTTTATAATATGTGTGTGGATTCTGGATTGCTAATTTAAAAGAAAACCATGTTTGGGGAAGTTCTATATTTAATCTAGTAACTGGCTTAAAGTGACTATACAGATCACAAGAAACCCTTTAGAACATTAAATTAAAAATATTAATGTTGACTTTAGCTAAGTAGACTATATCGAGAGGAAAATATAGTATTTCCACAGGCAACCCACATTAGACAACTACATGAAATGACAGGTACTACAAGAATGAGCAGGAAGCTGGTGTAAATCCTTTCTGATAAGCCGCAAGACATTTATTAAAATGAAAGCATGACTTGAAACTTTAAAAGAAAAAACAAATGGTCCCCGGTTGGGTGTGGACAGGAGGCAAATGTTTTGCATTTGCTGGGCAAATAAGACCTTAAAAGGTAGGGTTCAAGTGTTTTCCTGCAGTTTTGTGAGATCTGTTACCAGCAGGTCAGACTAAATCTTTCTCTCTTCGGGTCAGGCATCTGATTGGAAACAAAAGATTTCTCCAGAGGCTAGTCCCCAAAGGTGCCAGATGTGGTCCAGCAGAGGGGAGAGAGAAAGTGAAGGTAACTGACAGGGGGATGCAGAAACGTACACGAAATCGGAAGAAATTAGCAAAGCTGTGCTTGCCTGAGTGGAAGGAGGGCTTCTGGTCTGCCCTACAGATGAGATAGGGTGGAATCCTGCAATTCTGCGGGCAAGAGAGGAGTTTCAAGAGAATAAACGGATGGCGTTTTGGACCTCCTGGTGGGAAGTGAGGTGGACCAGAGCTCTAGACTCAGCGTAATGTCAGCCAGTCCTGTGTCCCCAGCAGCATCCTGGGGTTCCATGTGCAGTCTCTGCCTTAGTGGCTCCCTGTCTTTGCCTTCAAGATCCCCAGGCCATTTGGGTCTTGGTTAGCTCTGCCTGCCTTCAGGGACTTCCCTCACTGGAGAAGCTCCCTTGGCCCCTGAAGCTGGCACTATCCACATGGAACTCACCCCACAGGTGAAGGCCGACCCTGCCCATTTCCAGAGGCAGCTGTGGATCTTTGCCATGAGACCCCAGCTGGGGCTCTGGGAGGAAACCCCAGGGATGTGAATGCAGGGACCCAGCAGGGTCCTGGCAAATGATTTTGAGGAATGAGAGGTCTGAATGACAAGCTCTGGGCAAAAGCAACAATAAAAAAAAGCTTATGTGAGCCAAAGGCTTTGTAATTAGGGAAACCCCCTGACCCACCTTCCCCTCCCTAGGTCCATCGCCCTTGTGTCCTGGTAGGAACTGGTTCTGGAGCTCACCCTGGCATTATGTCTCTCAGCATATTGTCTTTGTGTCAGGATTGCTGAGGTGTTTTTTAAATGTGTGGATTTCCATGGCCAATCCTTATCTAATTGAGTCAGATATCCAATGTTGGAGCCCAGAAACCTTCATTATTAGCCAGATTATTAGCATTATCATCCCGATGCATGGACTTTTGAGAATTGCTCGAGTATTTCAGAATATGGTGATCGGAAGTTGGAGGCAGTTCCAGAACCTTCTACACTTACCAAGATTTTACTCCTCTTGTTCAATCCGTTAGCTCCACCAGCCACCAGGGAGGGGGTCCTCCTTCCCACTGGTCAACCATTTACATTAAACAAGTATTTATTGAGAGCCTACCATGCAACAGGTCCTGTCCAGGTCCACACACACTGGAGAGATACAATTCAGATAAATATCCTTGCTCTCCCAAAGCTAACCTTCAAGTGGGAGGCGACAAATAAAAAACAAATAATGGGTCATAGAAAGGGGTAGCTATGTGGTGAAATGAAGCGTGGGGGAGTGGCAGGGAGGCAGTGGAATGAAGATGGGGGGGTGCAGTTTTAAATAGGGGCTCCAGGAGGGCATCCTCGAGAAGATGACTTCTGAGCAATGATCTGATATAGAAGACACAACCGTATGTGGAACTGTCAGATAAAATAAGGACGCTGTTACAGACTGAATCGTGTCCCCCACAGTCATGTGTTGACAGGGTAACCATCAATGTGACTATCGGTGGGGTCGGGCCTGTAAAGAGGTGATCAAGATCAAGTGAAATCATAAGGGTGGGGTCCTAATCAACAGGACTCGTGTCCATCCGGGAGCATGAAGAGACATCGGGGATGTGAGCCATAAGCCAAGGAGAGAGGCCCCATGAGAAACAAGCCCAGTCACCACCTCGGTCTTAGACTTCCAGCCTCCAAAAGCATGAGAAAATAAGTTTCTGTTGTGTAAGGGACCCAGACTCTGGTATTTTGCTATGGCATCCCAGGCAAAATCATAGATATCCAGTTTACACTTGCATTGCACATAGAAAATAAGTTTTTAAATACCATGCATGTTACATATTTACACCAAAACATTACCTGCTGTTTGTGTGAAACGTAAATAAAAGTGGGCGTCCTAATTTTTTTTTAAGATTTTATTTGTTTATTTATTTGTCAGAGAGAGAGAGCACGCACAAGCAGGCAGAGTGGCAGGCAGAGGCAGAGAGAGAAGCAAGCTCCCCGCTGAGCAAGCAGCCCAATGCGGGACTCGATCCCAGGACCCAGGCAGCTGCTTAACCGACTGAGCCACCCAGGCGTCCTGGGAATCCTATATTTTTATTTGCTGAATCTGGCAGCCCTGGCTATGTGAGTACCTGGGAGAAGAGAATTCTAGACTGAGTGGAGAGCACTAAGTGCTAGAATTTAACCCCAAATGGAATTGGTGAAAGCAAAGAATGGGAAGAGATGGGTCGCAGTCGGGTGGCCAGAGAAAATTCGGGACGTCCTTACTCAATTTGTTAGAATAACGTACTATCTGTTGTTTATCTGAAATTCAGCTTTAACTGGGTGTCCTCGATATTGATTTGCTGAGTTAGGCAATGGTAGGTGGGGAGCGGATTCTGCGGAGGCGTCTAGGCATTATAGGAGTTGGACTTACACTTTTCCCGAGACAGCCAGCCATTAGGTGACTGTTGATAGATGCAAGCTTTTTCACGTCACTCCAAAACTCCTACACGTCACTCCAAAACTCCTACCGCTCTTTGCTCAGAAAGTTTTGGTAGACAATGTTTTAGTTCAGATCTACTGTAGCAAAGACTGTTCTCTTTGTAACTTTCAGGCATACCCTTGTTGCTCCCCTAAGTCCCAGGTGACCCGGCTGCAACGGGAACTTGGAACTCATAAAAAGGTTCACGCTATACCCATTTGACACCATTAGTTCTCTCACCATATTGAAGCTTGAAAATCTCATTCTGATTTTTCTAAGCCCGCTCCTGTCCCCCTTGGCATACTTGCGTACATACCATTGGAAAGGAAAGAAGGCGGGTCAGGCTGCCTTGTTTAATTAAGGCTTTCTAATTGGAAACTTTTTGTAAATCAAAAATCTGATTCTCCTGGTTAATTTTGCTTATAAAATTTTGCAAATTAAAACCTAATGGAAAAGAACCAAAAAGAAAAAAAAAATTAAAGCTTTGAAAAATTCCCAAACACTGCAATGAAAACCCATTCTATTTGTTCAGAAAGTTTACTGCTAGGAAAATCTTGTAACCTGTTTAATCCCCTGCAGCTGGGAAAAGCAGTTACGGTAGATAGAGGAGGCCGTGGGCAACCTTTTGCAAAGAGCAGGGGGACAGAACTTTATTTCATCCTGAAGCATCACTGTTGGTAGCCTAAGGAAGATCCTTCCAATACTGGTGGAGTAAAATATCGATTAGGACTTTGTTCCCACCCTGAATTCTAAGAACATGTAAGCTTTACTTCTCTTATAGGAGCTTAAAGAATAATGAAGCAGTGGAAAAGTTCGGGGGAAAAAACACACATGATGATAGGATTAGGAGCAAAGTGAATGAATTTACTAATTGATGGTCTTACTAGGACAGCTCAGACACAGATATGTCGTATGATTAATTTTAGTCATGTTTCTTTTTTTTTTAAGATTTTATTTATTTATTTGAGAGAGAGAGAGCCCATAAGCAGGCAGAGTGGCTGGCAGAGGGACAGGGAGAAGCAGGCTCCCCGCTGAGCAAGGAGATGAATGCGGGACTCGATCCCAGGACCCTGGAATCATGACCTGAGCAGAAGGCAGACACTTAAACAACTGAGCCACCCAGGCGCCCCTTTAGTCATGTTTCTAAAGCAGAAACCTGTTCCTCAGAATAGTCATCAAGTCGATGAAATTATAACACAGACTCAAGAAATGTGCTTTGAGTAGTTGATTAATTATTTAAACAATAAACCGATTTCTGAATATTTCAGTTAAAGGACGCTTTCCTCAGACTCATTAACTTTTAAATGAACTACAATGTCCACAGCGAGCTTCTGTGGTTTTGGTACGCCCAGAATTCCCTTTTCCATTCTTTTCTAGCAAGGATCCTTCCTCTTCCCTTAAGGACCACTCCCACTTCTGGGGGGCTGGGGGGCACACAGCAGTGTCCTCAGGAGAAGATGCAAGGTCTAGTTTGGGTCCATTAATAGAGCTCACTGGCTCGGAAGAGTCTAGAAAACGAGTTCCTAGGAAACAAGGAACCTCAGACTCTTCTCTTGGGGCTTTTTATATGCTGAGTGGGTAGGAACAGACTTTCTAAGAATGGTGTAAGGCTGTAGCTCCCTGGTCTTTGTTTCCTTCCATGTGGAGAAGAACTTTAAAGGGGAAGAGAAAAAAAAAAAAATCCCAACACATAGCCAAGGAGAGATAAGAGGGGTAAGTTGATCAAGAGATTACCCAAGGATGAGAAGTGAATCAAGAGCGACTCATGTTCTTTTATTGGATTTCATCACTCCCGAACCCATTTGTCCCTGTTCTTTATTTATCTGAATCACAAAGTTTTTGTATATGAATTGTGAGGCAGAGTTAAGCTTCCGTCTTTGAAGAAACAAAACGAACCTCTACATCCGTATGTACATTTCTTTTGTCCTCCTAAATGATCAGGTAGAAAAGATAGTGCTGTGGTATTTTTGAATCCTGAGAAACTCTCTAACATCGTGCCTGCTTTCTCAACCACTTGAATTTGAACAGCAGCACGCCCCTGGGGAAAGCTATGTTGGCCAAAAGAACTTCAAGTCGTGGTAATTTGGATTTTTAGAGGGGGCACCCGACATCATCTTTTTTTTTTTTTTTTTTAAAGGCAAGGCAGTCTAAAAAGGTACAGTGGTTATTCCGGGGGTGGGGGGGTGTTAATCAGATTTTTTTTAAAAATCAAACCATTGAACTATTATTTTTAAAAGACAAGCAATATGTGAATGTGTGGTAGATAATCACACAGGAGCCCCTTGAGGATCAATGGGAACAACCAGGGAGCAAGGAGAGAAATGTCTGTGTGAAGGCAGAAACCTGTGTCCTGGGGTTTCCGAGTCGTCATTCTACACAGCTTCAAAGAGAACTGTGTCTTGGAAAGGAAGCAAAGGGGCTGTTTTCCGGGAAAAGCTTGTATACCATTTTTCCTTAAATGTGCGTGCGAAAGAGTAATATTTCTATATCGAAGGATTATTTCGTAGAGTATATACTTTTAAATATCATGTGGGTCTGACAAATTAGCACGCACAAAGATTTTCCTTTTTTCCTTTGAATGTTTGTCAGCATTTCCATTGACTAACCTTACAGCCTGCTCTCACTGAGAAAGTGGAGAATCACTGTGTTTGGGGACGGACGCTGCATGCATGCGTGTGTGTGGCTTATGTATGAGGCGTGTGCTTACAGGAAAACAAAGAATTCAAGGGGTCAGAAGGACAGGCGGCAGTCTGACCCATGGCTTTGGCAGGGGTCACTGGGCAGGCCGACCAGGTAATGCAAAGTTTGTGAGTTTAAACTCCACCTGAAATGGTTATTCAGGGTGAGGTTCCTCATAAAGTAAATTTAAAGGTAACTACTGAGTGGCAGAGCCAAGAAAAATATTATAAAGCACTCTGCACATATTCAAGTAAAATTCTGCCAAAATCCCTCCTCCCCCGACCCTCCATCCCCCTCCACAGGTCTCTGTTTGCCTAGGGGTAGAGCACCACACTAGGGCCTCGCCCCACATCCAAGTGCATTAAGCATGGCAGGTAAGGGCAGGTGAGTCCCAAGTCCATGCCTCCTGCGTGCGATAAGTGATGGAAAAGAGAAGGCATGCAGAGCTCGAGGCAAGGCTCCCGGTCGGATTGGGAATCCCATTTCACCACAAGCAAAGAGTACGTCTGTGTCTGCAGCTGTCTGTTCCTTGGACTGCATTTGCAACCAAGTCCTATTTTCCCAGCTGCATCTGTCACCACTGTCACCGTCCAGCCACTCACAGGCATCACCACCATCCACAGACACGTCTGATCTACAGGGAAGCAGGGCTCACAGGGTGCCACGGGTTGTTCTAAAGACTGCAGGTGCCTCGTCTCGCTTGTCTGAGTGAATTCATTTCACCCTTTAGCGGATGGCACTGGGTCAATTTGGGGGGGTTACAAAAATACAAAAACAATATTCCTGCCTTAAAGAGCATGTGGTGTAATAGTGAGAAACACAGCATATGGATCAAAAGTGAGCTAACCTTGCAGGTGGAACTAAATGATACTGAATGAGAGCAAGCCGTACAGACAATGAAAGTGATTACTTCCTGCTCAGTGAACCCATTATATTCTGCCACATTGTCTAACGTAGTTTAGACCTGTGTCAGCTGAAAGTGTTATGGAATGGGTACCAAAGAACACCAAAATAACCAAACAATTTAATGGCAGACATAAAAGACACACACACACACACACACACACACATTTTGAATATGGTCACCTGCCTGTTACTTGCTAAGGAGAAATTAAAGTTTCAAATGAAATCTCACAGAAATAAATGGAAGTTTTTGTCCTTTGAAATTTCGTCTTCTGCTCATTTTCAAGCCGCTGCCTTTTAAAAATGTCTGGGTTAAGCCAAGATTACTCTCTTAGCAGTGGTAGCCCTGGCCATCTTCGGCCAAGTTGAGTAAAATATTAAGTCACCGAGAGAAAAATAACCCAAAGACTTTGGATGTGTCCTACATTATTATAGTCGTTGAGGGTTGCTAGGAATTGTAAGCTATCACAGAATCTGGCCCACCATAAAGTATTGGGAAATAAACAAGAATCGCCCTTGGCCTCCAGCAATTACTCACAAAAAAATTATGCTTCCAGATCTAGGCACATGTTCCAGCAGAGACCTAATGATATACTGGAAAGGAGGATAGACAGAAAATCTGAGAGACAAGGAAAACATCATGTGACCTCAGGCTGTAGAATGCCAGGCAGATTTTCAGGCTTGTTGTCCACAGTCCAAAGCATGGGAACTTAGAAGAGTTTCCGAGAAATCTCCCATCAAGCAATTCTGGTACCTTCCATACGATATTTTGGAAGGAGTAATGTGAAGGATATTTCTGTCTTCCAAAGTATGTGATGGTGCCAGTTTTTGACTCATAGCATCTTACTTGTGCTGTCCTTTTTTTTACCCCCCTCGGGGTCTGTCCCGTACATTATGAACACCATGAGTTCTATCTCCCTTTGCATATTTTTCTCGGCACCTGAGTAGTGAACTGATTTTAGGCTCTTGTGACAAAACTCTCCTTCTTTCTAATGAAAAGAACCCCTCACTATTTGTGGTAGGGAAATAGAAGCGTTCATGGAGGAGATTGTGATGTCCTATTCTTTCTTACTGTATGCCTTGCAAGAGCTCAAGGCGACTTTGACTATTGGTCTTTGCACTGAGTTTTTTAAGCCTGTAAAAACAGCTTCCAGTGGGGGCCTTTGGCTTCTACCTGAGTTTTGTTACAGCAGGACGATCCTCCTAATAAATTCTGGCACTGAAACTGCTGATCCCAGTTGGGATCTTAGGGTCCCAGTATTAGTATCCTTACTATAGTCTAAAAGGCTCAAGTTGTGCTTAAATTATTTAGTTGGAGCTGCTCTTCAATCACTCTATGCTCATAGTGTGGGCTTAGCCATCAGCCACATCTTTCCTAGGACCACAGGACATGAAGCATCCTTCAGAACTGCTGGAGAGCCTCCTGGTTTTCCATGACTATTTTCAATGTGTCCGTGATTTTCCATGAACATTCTCATGTGTCCATGATTTCCGATTTCTCATTTTCTCTGTGTACACTTTCAGGATGGCTTTTCTTTTTTTTTTTTTAACATTTCACTTTTATATAATCTCTACACCCATTGCAGGGCTTGAATTCACAAACCCCAAGATCAAGAGTTGCACGTGTTCTACTGCCTGGGCCAGCCAGGAGCCTCCCTTCTCTGTGGCTGCTCGCTAAGATGTAAGAGGAAGCGTGTGTTCTCCATTATCTTTACTATTCCTATTTACCACAGGCTCATGTGCTCCCAATGCCTCTCTGTCTCCTTTCTTTTATCCTGTTCTAGCCACCAGTGATCATTTGAATTATTGAATTCCATAGTTTACTCATATTCTATTTTTATTCAGCAACAACGATATTCCTGCACTCCTTGAATATATGGCCATCCCAGTTCATTTTGAGGGCCTCTTTCTTGGGCCACTTCTGGAACCAGTTATCATCCAAGTCCCAGCAGAAAACAGGTGATACAGTTAAAACAAGATAATTCCAGATAGGAAAACAGATGGCACATTCTCTATGAGGTATGGGTGTAAGGAATCACAAGAATGGAGTGATTACCTGGAGAGAGTAGAGGCTGAGTTCTTAAAACCCTAGACCCAGAGGGACAAGGGGGAGAGAGTTTACTGAAATTTGGGAGAAGAGAGAATGGAGTCACCAGTTATCTTGGGAAGGGCAGGGATTTTCACATAGCTAGTCTAGGCTGACCTTAGAAGGAAGGACCCCATTCCCCTGCCTCCCCCCAATCTCTCCTTACTCCTCCCAAAGGCTGAAACTAACTGGAAACAAGGCGAAAAGGGAGCCCTGTGTTGGAATCTCTACAGGTCAGCCCCTCAGACAAGACTGCAAAGTGGAGAAAGGGATACAGTGAATCAGGACGGGCAAATAAGAGATACCCCACACAGTGTGTTTCTCATAAATTTCATATAACGGCAGTGAGAGAGTGCGTATGTGTATAACCCATGTTAACAATCTCTGCCTCTTTTATAGGGGAAACTTGATTTTCCACCTTTCCTTGAGCAACTAACATCCTTAATATTAGGCTTTTTATTTTATTTTCCATCAACTGGTTATTTTCAATTGTTGTTTTCTTCTTGCTCCCCTCCCCCTTATTTTGGCTATTTGCACTTGATCTTAGCCAAAAGGCCGAGAAGCGACTATTATTTTGGCTACTTGATCAAATTGGTATCCACTCCAATTTTCCTCTCCTTGTTCAATGGGAAGCGTGCCCTGCATTTCCTTCCCACCGATGATTGCTTTCCCATATCCAGCGCAATTACTACTGTATAAACTCAAACTACCAGCTATCTACTCCTCCTGGGTTCTGACTTCCCTTGCTGTTTCTGACTGTATTTAGCCCCAAACAGGAAGCTTTGGAATCATTTTACTTCTCCGCCACGCCACAGCTTCCCCACCCTCCCCCCACTCCCCAACTTCTAGGTCTGGAAAACAGTTCAGTATTGCCAGTGGTAGAGTGTTTTCAGGCTTTCCAGCACGTGCGTCTCTGATCCCAGCCCTGCCCCTCACTGGGACTCACCTGCAACAACAGGGAACTGCTTTGAACAAAATCATGGTCTCTCCCAAGGGGACCTCATGGCCAATAATGACAACTCGCTGTCTGTCAGAAAGGAAGATCTGGGCCCCCCTGCCCTCACTTGGGAGACCCGGAGGGGTCATTTCAGCTTCAGCTTTCAGAGGATTTGCTGAGGCTTCAGAGAGGATCACATTTTTCCTCTGTTCTTTCCTGCCTTCCTTTCCTAATAGGTATGTTTCGCAAGAGCGCTCCCTGATAAACCTGCATGCAACAAGCCCTCTCAGAGTCTGTTTCCAGAGAATCTGATCGAAGACCTTATTCTTTGCCCTGTTTCCCCTCAGGGCACAGTTTAGGAAGGATCTTAAAGTGGAGTTTGGAGAACTAGGAAGTGGGCATGTCAGTTGCTTCCCCGCTGGGCTGGTAGTTTATCAGCTGGTACTTGTTGGTTCTCTCTGGGGTCCCAGGATACCTCTCTGCTTCCTGGTCTCCTCAGCTACAGGGGTGTGCATTTATGGAGGAATTCTCGGTTCCTCACAGCTCCTTGGTGGCCGCTGGCCTCTTGAGCTGCCTTTCTATGTGAGGTCTGTATTACTTTCCTAGGACTGTCATAACAAAGCCCCCCAAGTTGGGTGGCTTAATGTCTTCACAGTTTTGGAGGCCACAAGTCCCAAATCAAGGTGTTGGTAAGGTCACATACCCCCTGGAGGTACTAGGAGAGAATCCTTCCAGCTTTTGAGAGGCGTCAGCATTCCATGGCTTTCTTGCCTGTGGCCACATTATTGTAATTTCTCCTTCCATCTTCACATTGCCATCTGTGTGTCTACGTTTTCTCTTCTGTCTTTTCTTGTCTTTGCATTTAGGGCCACCCAGGTAATCTGGCACAATCATATCTCAAGATCCTTGACTTAATCACACCTACAAAGATCCTTTCTCCAGTTGACATAACATCCACAGATTCCAGGGATTTGTGCATGGACGTATCTTTTGGGGGGGCCACCATTCACCCCACTGTAGGGTACACGGAGCTTTTCAATTGAAGGTCTTTCCAGCAAATCACTTGAGGTTTAAATTATTTCCCTCTGACAGTCTCTCAATGCTTATCAAATCCAATAGGACACTGTCCTGTGCCAGCTTCCTATATTCATACACAGCAAGCCCCTCCCTACACATGGGCAGCAGGGAAGACACTTTTCCTCCACCCAACCCTCCATGAGTTCCACTGCTGGTCCAACCGCATGCTCAGAAAGGTCATTTAGAGTTGAACTAGAATTGGAAAAGGCAGAAAAGACATGTAATTGGATTAGTCAGATAGCCTACTCCCTAGGATTTCAACTTCTCCCCCCCCCAAAAAAGTGATATTAAGCTAATATTATAAAGAACAATTTAAAAATGCTTAATCTGTAGAAAGGGACACTCATTCTCCCAAAATTCTAGTATAAAATACACACTCAGATATAAGGAGTCACTAATTATCTTCTACTCTGATCTATTCAACCCAAAAGGTATAGAGGTAATGGGTACCACGCACTGGTGCAATTCAAGTGTGCTCAGAGAAAGCTGGGAAAAGCAAAACCAAGGGGGTGGGGGGTTAGAGTCGTTCCTTTTTTATATATTTTCATCTAGAAGACGTTTTCTTTTCTTTTTTTTTTAAGATTTATTCACTTATTTATCAGAGAGACAGAGAGGGAGAGGAAAGAGAGCATGAACAGGGGAAGCAGCAGGAAGAAGGGAAGTAGGCTCCCTGCTCAGCAGGGCTGACCCAAGCACCATTGATCCGAGCCCAATTCAGGGCTCGATCCAAGGACCCTGGGATCATGACCTGAGCCGAAGGCAGAGGCTTAACCCACTGAGCCACCCAGATGCCCCTAGTGCACTTAGTTAATGAGCATGGAACGCCAATGTAACATAACTTAATGGGGATGGAATCTGCTGTAACCCTCCTCATTAGTAACACATGGTAAAGGTTAGTTATTCTGAACTCCCTTCCCACTGCTGTTAAGGGATTTTATAATCCATGCAGAAAACTGAGATGCTGGCCAGGGCACTGATGTCCATTCCACTCTCTGTATGCGGCACACGTCCTCCTGCCTCTCCTATCCCTCCTGTTACCCTCTTTGGAAAACCATTTGTTACCTTCTTTGAAAGTCCTAATTAAAGGAGAAAATGGAGTCAGGGCAATTGAGCTAGCCCCATAACTGATAAGGGTTTGGGGAGCTTAAGACGAATACAAGTTAATGGGACCTGCCAAAATCATACGTTCCAACCTATTGCTCGGGTCATGGAATTATTGCGGGTGGTAAACCAAACAAATGTTGTGGTTGTTTTTGTTTGGCCCAGGAAACAGGATTCACTAGCAACAAATAGTCTTTAGACCTGTCCCCACACATCTACCAAAAGAGGGAGACAAACTCCCGGTCCTTTGTGGGAACATTTGGAAGGATCAGAAGGACGGCCCTGAACAAGAGTTGAGGACTTCCGTGAGGGCTTTGTAAGCAGTATTCTTGAAGAAAGGCTCTGAATGGCATTGATTTACATAACAAAGCAAGCTGGCCTTTCAAGTGGCTGTTGATAAACCACTTTCCAGAAGGATCAGCCTGACCTCCTCTTGGAAAAACTCTCAACTGGCTAATTCTCTTGAGTCCTGAGTGATAGTGACACGAGACCTGAGCCTTGGGCCGGTGGCTGGTGACTCATTTGGGAAGACAGGTTTACACACGTGAGAACAATCAAGGAACGGTCATGTAGAACCTATTTTAGAAAGCCAGAGTTTGTAAGTAGCAGCTGGATTCTTCAGGAAAAGCTTCTGGAGGAAGTTAGAAGGAGCTAAGGTCTTGGGTTGCAGGTGAATTGTGTGTGTAGGGAACCGGGACAAGGCTGGTCACCGGAAGGCGGTAGATGGGGTTCTAGTCCGGTTCTGTCCTCTTGGAGGTGCAAGAGCATCAGCTCTCAGGACGCCATCAGTGTGATTACCTGCCCGACAGCCCCTTTCTGAGGGGAGTCCCTGCCTGAGCAACTCTATCAAGCGCAGTGCTTTTATTCTCAATTTTTAAACCTTTTTTTAAAGATTTATTTACTTATTTTAGAGAGGCAGAGAGAGAGAAAGAATCTCAAGCAGACTCCACATTGAGCACAGACCCCCACACGAGGTTCAATCCCACCACCCCAAGACCATGACCGCAGCAGAAACCAAGAGTTCGACGCTTATCCAACCGAGCCACCCAGGTGCCCCCAGTGGGATGTTTTGCCTGGAAAAGGTCTTCCCTTGAATATGGATCGGCATGATTCCCTCCCTCAGTTCTTAGAGTTTCCCCTTCAAAAGTCACTCAAGCAGTGGTGAGGCCATCTCTCCGACCACTTTCTATAAAAGCAGCAAGTCCCACCCTAACCCACATTGGTCACTCAGCAAACCCTATCACTTCTGCCCTGTTTATTTTTCCCCTTTGGGTTTTTTCATCTTCTACCATGCTAAATATGAGTGCCCGTTCCCAGCACTTGGAGTACGTACGGACACCCAGTAGCATTTGCTGAATAAATTTCAATGACAGGCTTAAACATCGATTTTTTTCACTGAGGACTTCAATGTAACTTATAAATCTTCTTATCCTTCTTGCAAAATCTACTCCATTTTAACAAACATCTAGAAAGAGGCTTTGATTAATGTTGGGTGGAGGTAGTTAGTTAAAACCTTTTAAATACTTTAAACTGCACGTATAAATTAAATAGGTTTGACTTTCTAATTGAATATATGCCTCTGACAAGCAAAACCTCCCCAATACAGTAAACCCAATAAATTAAGTATAATACAGAAAATAGTAATTTTTCTTAAATATTCCAAAATTGTACACAAGTGCAGCAGATGCTACATATCTAAAATCAATTACTAGGTATACAATTTAAACAGGGGTCATAAGACTTTTCTGTCAGATTAGTTGATGTGCCAATCTCTTTGAACCACTAGAAATATTTTAAATATCACATGTGTAGAAATTCTTCCTAAATGTAATCGAATGCTTATCATGGAACTGACTTATCCCTTCTGTCTGCCGTCTCACACTTGTTCTGGGTTCCAGTCACAAAGGCTGTTTAACCGGAAAAGAGCAGCTTTGTGAGGCACCTGGGTGGCTCAGTTACTTAAGAGTCTGCCTTTGGCTCAGGGCCTGATCTCAGGGTCCTGGGATCGAGTCCCACATCCGGCTCTCTGCTCAGCGTGAAGTCTGCTTCTCCCTCTCCCACCCATCCTGCTTGTGTTCCCTCTCTCGCTGCCTCTGTCAAATGAATAAATAAAATCTTAAAGTCTTTGCTAAATGCAGTGGGATACAGTACTGTGTGGTCTCTAGAACAGAAGCCACAGAGACCACTCATCACTTCAGGACCTTGAGGGCAGTAGGGCAGCACTGTCACTTGGTGATTATGGGAGATGCAGGGAGGGTCTGTGGATTCGAGGCTGGTAAAACCTAGAAAGTGGGCAAGGAAATGTCAGAGACAGTTGGTCGACTATCAGCGGTATTCTGGTGGGGACTACGGGACCCATCAGTGCAAAGGAAACAACTTCTTTGGGGGATCCCATGAGACATCCCTTGGAAACTCCCAGAAAAACATGGAGGGTACTACTTTACAGATAGGACTGGAGGTTTTGATACTGAAAGGGAGCCCCAGAATCAGCACAGCTATTTGGATTAACTGCTGATACTGTGATCCTGTCTTTATTTGTGATGTGACGATGGGAGAGAAGTTTGGATTGATTTTTCTAGATACATTTGCTCTGTGTCTACTATGCCCCCCCCCCACTGAGATAGACATCGTGATACAAGGATGTCCAGTAGTACAGCTGTGCGGAAGGGCAAAGGACAATATGACGGTTGAGACATGGACTGGGTTTTAAGTGCCAAGCCTGGGACAGTTGCTCAGTAAAGACCTACCCATTAGTGAGTGGTGGAAGGACTGGTGAATGAATCCATGTCAGAAATCATCTGCGTTCCCAGATTCCAGACGACAGAGGAAAGAGACTGACCTACTTGGGCACGCTAATCTTATTCAGATAATGGTGAGATATTCTCATGTCAGTGATAGCTGTATATTTCAAACAGTCGGGAGAATGGCCTCAGCCACTAATTGATAGATTTCAAGCCAAACAGGGGGAATAGTTATAAACTCTCACTGGCTGAGATGAGATGTTCAATGTGAAAGAAAGGAGAGGAATACATATTGCATGGGTACTGCAATCCCAAACCTTCCCAGGACAGAAAACCATGGTGTTGCTCTTGAGGGACATGGGAGGCAGGGATGTAAATAATGCCAACGGGCAGAGGGGAGGCTGGGGAAAGACTCCTATCGGCCTCTCGATCTCAGCGGGTGTCTGCACCTTCGCCAAGAACAATATGTTCTTACACACATGCTGTCACGTGAATAATCTGAGGGCAGCCTAATGCTTTCTGAAGCACCAGCATCCCTATCAGCAGCCTTCAAAGAAGGGCTCCTAAAGAGATGCCAAGTTGAGTTGTGAGTTTCCTTTGTGCAGGTTTCTGAAGTCCTGGCAGGTAATTCAATCAAATTCCACTCTCCACCTGTCCTGTTTTCCTCTCACCCTTGCCCTACCTGCCAAGAAAGAAAGATAAATGGAAACCAGAACTAACTGAAAACGATTTGGAGTATTACATTCCCATCACATATTGTTTCAGCCTAAGCCCCTGGGATTTGGGTTGTTTTGGGTCAATGCCAGTCTGGGGTTTCTCTGAGGAAGCTATGGGCTCCAGCTGTCTTACGGGCTTCTAGCCTCAAAGACCCTGAAGTAGATGCAATGTGACTCTTGCTCCCCTGACGCAGGATGGCGAAAGGGAAGGAATCAAGGGTCCTCGCTTATATCATCTTTGGCTGCTTATCGGCCACTGGGAAGCCACACAGAGTGCTAGCGGATTGTTTCCAGAAACAATGAGTCTGGGCAGGTAGCAGCTATCCTAACGGGGATGAGCAAACGGGAGGGAATGAAATTTTTAAAAAATGGGAGGGTCAGCAAGAACCTTCCCCACGTGGCCAATACCTTGCTCTTGATGAAGTGCTCCTTGAATCATTCACATAAACATTTGACAACTGTTTATAGAGAGCTGACTGTGTACCAGTGTCTATGATACGTCACGAGGTCATCATGACGAGCACTCTGGAGCTGTAAGTTACAGAGTTCATAATCCACGATTCCAATGGCATGCAGAGTGATTATAGGGAAATATACCGTACAGAGCACTACGGAACTCACAGAAGACAATGACTAACTCTTCGTATGAAGGTCAGGGGAAGCTTCATATTCAGTAATAGTTGACGTGATGTGTGAAGGATACGTAGGCATCCCCTCAGAGTCAGACCAGGTGCGAAAATGCACAAAGAGGGAAGAGCATATGAAAAGACCTTAATTCAGCAGTCTTTAGATCTAATTCAAGGATTACAAATTAAACCTTATGTGCACTGAGGATAGATTTTGGGGTACAGAGACTGGCGAAATAGACAATAGATGGTGCCATTCTTTATCCTGCAGATAGTGGTGGGGAGGGGGGCATTGATGGATTTTACGGAGGGGAGGGGCACTTAGTAGTTCCATAGAATGTGATGAACAAAGGAGAAAGGGGGATTTTGGGAATTTTAGCTATTGTTTGCAATAGCTAAGCAAAAAATGAGGAGTGTGTGAACTTGGACAGTGGCAGATGGGAGACTAACCCAGTACCACGAGGCACCGACCACGTCCTTCCATATTCACTGGAATAGGCGCTATGGGTGACTGGCCTTGTCCCTTGACACTGAACCCTGCTGGTTTTGGCCAATGGGGAGTGAGAAGACTTACACAAGCAGAGTTCCAGAAGGGGTTCATGCCCTGAGGCTTGTTCTCTCCTGCCTCTGCCATCGCCCTAAGGATAAGCCCAACCTAGCTTGCTGGAAGAAGACACGCATGCGGCAGAACCAGGTTACCCCGCTGTCCTGGCAAAAGCCAGACCGGATCGGATAACCAGTCAGATAAACCTCAGACACAGGAGCAAACCCAGCCATGATCAGCACATTGCCGAGTTTACCTCTCTCGAATTCCCACCTTACAGGATTTTGTGGTTAGCGGCGATATGCCAGAAGCTAACCAGCATATTGGCTACAGCTTTTCTTTTCAGTGGACTGAGTAGGTTCACGCCTCCTTGTCCAAGGAAGCTACCTTGGTTTCTCCTTGGCTTTAAAGCATCAAAGGAGAGGAGTGAAGAATAACAATTTGTCATTGAAAACTTATGACGCGGTCAGAAAAAGTTAGGCGCGGATTCCATCTCTGCCACTGGAAAATTGAGTGGTTTGGGGAAAGCTACTTCGTTTCTCTAATTCTCAGCTGCTCTTTCTGTAAAATGTGAACAAAATGCTTGTTTGAAGGGATTGTTTATTAAATAACATAAATGTATGTAAGGCGCTAGGCATGAGCATGACACATGGTGCACTTTTAGAAATTATATTCATTTTTCGATCTTGTTCTTATTCTAAGGGAGAGAACACCCACCCAGGAGGAGATGCCCTAAGTCCATCCTACAACAACACTGTGACAGAGTTTTGCAAAAGCAGGATCCCAGTATAGAGGTATCCTGAACAAGCGACTAAGGGTGGAAAGTATGGATAAGAGACAACAAACAGAGGATTTCAGTAACAGAGTGAAAAAGACACCACAAGTGGGATGGCAGCCCATTTAGGATCTCTATTCACCAAGTTCCCATAGAACCCTTAACCTTGACCACTGTCACTCCCACATCTACTCAAAAGTGCCATGAAGTGAAAAAGGTAAAGTGTGTCACAGTCATAATTGAATATACACATCTTTACTGAAAGTTTTATTTAAAAACCAAAGGCTCAGAGACCAAAATAAAGATCTTTGAAACACTCCCTGCTGTTCTTCATATTAAAACTAAAAGCAAAGTTTTGCCCATTGGGTAATACAGAGCCCCCAAAGGGAAACAAAACTGCTGATATCAGGAAGGCTTCCAATAAGTGGTTTGAATTGAATTCCTGCCCAGCTGGAGGGAAGAAGGCTGCAGACAAAGAAGATTCTCTGGATGGGTGGGAATGCAAAATAGGAAACCCACGTTGGAGAAAGTTTGGCCATTTCTCATACATTTCAACCTATACCTGCTATATGATCCAGCCATTCCACCTCTAGGTAATCACTTAAGAAAAATAATAACTTTTGTCCAATCAAAAACCTGTATGCAACTCTTTAGAATAGCTTCATTCATAATTGTCCCAAACTGGAAGCACGGGAATGTCTATCAACCAATGAATGGATAAACAAACTGCGGTATATCCATTCAATGGAATACGATTCAGCAATAAAAAAGAATGAAATGTTGAGAGGTTGGAAGAAATCTCAACTTTGTTATCATAAGTGAAAGAATTCAGACTCAAGACACTGAACACCATATGATTTCATCCAGAGGATAGTTCAGAAAAGGAGAATCTATATGAATATATGAACAGTGATCAGATCCATGGTTGCCCAGAAGGCTGAGGGTAGGAAAAAATACACTGCAGGAAGAGAAATAGAGAATCTCATCACAGGAAATGGTGACACCATGTTCTTCTCCATTGTTCATATCATACGTGGATAATTCATTTGCTTGAATTTATACTTTAAGGTCTTTGCTAAATCCAAGGAATCTGAAAAGGCAAAACAGTCATCTGAAAACAATAAACTCTAATTGGTGGTAAAGTAACAATTTTATTTAAATTAGGAACAAAATTTAGGGCAAGGGAACAAGGCATCGTCATAAAGAAGAGGGCAAAGTCTCTTCAATGGTCAGTCATTACGGCAATGGGCTGTGCACCCAGGAGGTAGCAAGAAGGCTGGCTTGCCATCTGATGACCATGTTACAGATTGGGCTGCTCAGTGAGACCAACAAAGCTTTAATGGACCCATAGGTTCCATTCCAAATGTGAAATTTTATCATTCTTGCTCATTCCATATTTCATAAATTCTCAAAATTTCAGAGATGACGACGTGTTCATTCCAACAAAACCACGGTGTCATACCTGAAGCAGAAGTTAGGATCTAAAGACAAAAGCAAATGGTCCTTAAGAGTTTTATAGGACGATGGGTGTTGGAACCCTATGGGGCCTTGATGAGCACAACATTGCTTCTTTCTTCTTCCAGGCCTGGCACAGACCATCATTTCTTCAGTAAAGAGCCATTTACAAAAGAAGTTGTGATGTGTGAACATTTGCCCCTTTACATACTAGGTTCACAGTCATGGTGGTGAGATGCTCGAATTAGGGGCATTAGGGGCATTAGGGGCAACTGTAGAACTGTGGTCCTCTCCTCACATCCTCTCCAGGACATTGCTTTTTGTATGGAATGAGGTGCATATGTGGGGCATTTATTCTTCTCTGCCTCTTTTTTTATGTGCGTACATAATTGGATTTGTACAAGGGAAAGCCAACTGTGCGATGACTCCATAGTAAAGGAGCTGGTTTAAAAAGACTCCTGGGGCAATAACTATCAATTAGCAATTCACAGGATGAAGATAAAAGGGGCCATTTATCCACCTGTCCATTGTGAGAGGTGAGCACTGAGGTGTGTGCGTGGTGAACGTTAATGAATTCAGTTCTGAGTCTCTTAAACCCTCTTCCCAGCCCCTCTCTTCTTTCCCTTCATTCTTTCTCTGTCAGTCCCCATCCTTCCTGATTTACCTACTCCCCTCTTCCTGAAAACTTCCCCCATCTCCCCTTTCCTTTATTGCTCTCACACTCTGGTTTTTAAAGTCAGAAGGGGCACCTGGGTGGCTCTGTTGGTTAAGCACCTGCCTTCAGCTCAGGTCATGATCCCAGGGTCCTGGAATCAAGCCCTGTTTTGGGCCCTCCACTGCCCCTCTGCCCCTCACCCTGCTCATGTGCTCTCTCTCTCTCTCTCAAATAAAGGAATAAAAATCTTCTTTGAAAAATCAGGAAGCCTCTCTGAAGAAAGCTATTTGTTGAAAATTCCAAGTCCTTCTGGAAAGACGACAATTAAAGTTAGTTTCTTCAGGGTAGCAGATAAAAAGCACTGACACTACTTCATTGAGCCGATCCTTCTCTTGACACAATTTAATTATCTAGTGCAACAAACCAAGTTATCTTTCATGCCTGGCCACTTTAATGGAGCTTTGACACCAGGAATTTAATTAAGGTAGCAGATCCAAAAAAATTAAAAAACGAACCCACAAAAAAATGAGAAATCAGATGTTCGCTTTCTGAAGCACTGAGCATAAAAATTGCATCACTTAAGAATGACATTATTAAATGAGGTTTCTTACTCTATTTATAAATGAACTAAACCTTATTTCTGATGGAAATGCAGTAGTTTTAGTTACCACATTAAGTGGTGAGGTTTTTGGTGTGTGTGTGTGTTCTAAGATACCAAAAGGTATTAGGGAGAGCACACAAGGATTCACAAACAAACAAAAAGCAAACAAAACCATGCAATTATTGATCCACATGTAGAAGGCAACCTATTAAAGCTACAAATAGGGGTCCCTGGGTGGCTCAATCAGTTAAGCATCTGCCTTTGGCTCACTCAGGTCATGATCCTGGGGTCCTGGGACCAAGCCCCTCCCTGGGACCTGCTGAGCAAGGAGCCTGCTTATCCCTCTGCTTCTGCCCCTTCCTCATTTGTGTTTTCTCACTCTCTCTCTCTTTCTCAAATAAATACATAAAAATCTTTTTTAAGAAGCTAGAAATAATCTTAAACACCATATAGTTAGAGATTTTCATTACACACACAAGCACGCACCCACACACACATGCACACCAACATATTCAATATTTATTATGCAAAAAGAGAATTTCCAACACATATATACTTACATGGAAGGTTCAGTGGTTTGCTGAAAATCACACAAGTTAGATGGAGAAGGAGGATCACCACCCAGGTCTTCTATCTCAAAACATAACACTCTAATTATTATCATAAGAGTCAGATTTGTGGCTATCTTTAAGGAGGACTGGGGTTTGATGAGGAGGAAAGTATGTGGGAGCTCTAGGGACTGGCACTGTTCTTCTGCTTCTTGACCTGGGGGATGGGTACATGGGTGTTGACTTTATGATAATTCATTGAACTATACATTTATGTTTTATGTGTTTTCCATTGTGTTATACATTTAACAATGTCAAAAATTTAAATAATACATAAATATATAGTTATATAGATACAGATACTATATATGACTTTGTATATAATACATAGATATCACACACACACACACATATGTTCTACAGGAACACAGACTAGTCCTCATATCTGTTTCCTAATAAATGATTATGTAAATGATGTCTGAGACAGAGGCAGTCACTGAGATCAGCTGTGGACTGGGCAGCTCTACGCATTTCAGTTTGAAGATTCAGGCTGGGATTCCCTAATTGCCTAGGCAAGCAGAATCGTGTGGTTGGAGCCAGGTTTTGTGGCAGAATGAATGCATACACAGTATTGTGTTGTACCCAAGACTCAGCTTTTTTCTAACAATTACTATCCTTCCTTTCCCCAAACCATGGAATTCCTAGTGGCCCAGGGGAAAGTATATTTTCCAGTTTCTCTTACAACTGGGTGTGTTCAGGTGGCCCATTTCTAGCCAGTGGGGTACAATGCAAAGAGCCTTATGGCCACATCTGAGAACCTTCTTTGGGAGACGACTGGTGAGGACATCTGGCCCTTTTTCTCTATCTACCCGTGGCCTGGAATACATGTGTTGGTTTTTGCCCCATAAGGATGAAGCTACGCTCCAGGAGTGGCTGAGCAGTGAGCAGAAAGCAACGTGACACAGAGCCACCCTGCTATTCCTGGGTTAAGTACCTCTGGGCTCTTCTCGGAAAGAGGACGAAATTTCTATTTCCTTTAAGCCCCTGACTTGTTAAGTTTATGCAGGACTCACAGTTGTTTTTAATTCTGATTAACCCACGTGAGCCTCTGTCAGGGGACAACAGCCCCTTAATGGGTCAATGTATTTAAAAGGCTTTGGTAGCTGTGTACAACCGCCAGGGCTGAAAGAGTCCACTTAGGACTCTGGAGAGTAGGAATTTATTAGCGGAAAGAGTGATGATTAAGAAACCATAAAACCAAGGTTATCGTGCTGTTTTTCTATAATAATGCTATGAAAGCATGGGATGAATCTTATTCTCTTTCTTTTTTTTTTAAGATTTCATTTATTTATTTCAGAGAGAGAGAGGGAGCAAGCATGGGGGGAGGGGGGAAAACAGAGGGAGAAGCAGGCTCCCCACTGAGCAGGGAGCTGGATGTGGGACTCCATCCCAGGCAGTGTTGGATAACTCATTCCTTTATAGGGGTTTAGGATCAGAAGTCCAACATCTAAAGCACTGAAGTTTGCTTTCGAGTGTAGTTTCTGGTTGCAGGTAGATGTGGGCTCAGATCCTGTCTCCATCACAGCATGGATTTTGATCAACAGGAAAGACTATGAGATTCTCTCCGAAATATTTTGTCCTCATTGCAAATCCTTTCTATCCTTTTAAGAACATGTATGTTTTGAAACTCTAGCACTGCGAGGAGATTCCTCGTTTTCTGCTTGCCTTTCTTAGGTTTCTTCTCTGAGAACAAACCCATAATGGCACATAAGAGCAAAAGATTAGTATTTCCATACTAGAGCAAGTATGTGTAAAAGTTTCCAAGTGTCACTCTTGGGGCAGAAACAGTCTGTATGACAGGGAAGTGAAACAATGCATCCAGAGTAAGTGGTAGGATTGACATTGCAGCGACTTACCCTGCTCCTAAGTTTTGTGCCAAAGAAATCAACTTCTACTCCATCTGTCCCACATGGACCAATTAATTAATTGCATTTCTAATATTTATGTGAAATTGATTTATTTATTTTGGGAGGGGTGCAGAGGAAGAGGGAGAGAAATCCCCAAGCAGACTCCCCACTGACTGCAGAGCCCAACCAGGGGCTTCATCCCAGAACCCCGAGATCATGAGCCCAAACCCGGAGTCCACCACTCAAGCGACTGAGCCACCTAGGGGCCCCAATTAATTGCATTTTTAGCTATACTTTTTGTCCCACAATATGGCTTATCATCCAAAACACCTGCCACAGAATTCTGGAGTGGAAGCTTTCGGTCTTTTCTATTTTTCCTCTCTCTCTTTTTTTTTAAGATTTTATTTATCTATTTGTCAGAGAGAGAGAGAGCTAGAGAGAAAGAGCAAAAGCAGGGGGAGTGGCAGGCAGAGGGAGAAGCAGGCTCCCTGCTGAGCAAGGAGCAGATGTGGGACTTGGTCCAAAAACCTTGGGATCATGACCTGAGCCAAAGGCAGACACTGAACTGACTGAGCTACCCAGGCGTCCCTAAGTCCTTTCTTAGGGCACTTAGAAAGAGGATCCTAGATGCCTCCTTTGCATACAATTGAACTTGCTTTTTACTCTAACTACTCTAACGACTGAAATGAAAGCCAGAAATTAGAAAAGCACCACTCCTCGATCTTTCCTTGACCTCTCCCATTGATTTGCCACCGTTACATTCTTTCTTGAGTATTGCTGAAGGTACGGGGATGGATCGCTGTTGTAGTTTGAACAATTTAAACCAAGAGAAGAAAACAGGATTAAAAAAAGCAATCTGGAAACTAAAATGTAAAAGTGACAGCAGTCTGGGACACCTGGGTGGCTCAGTCCTTAGGTGTCTGCCTTCAGCTCGGGTCATGATCCCAGGGTCCTGGGAACAAGCCCCAAGTCGGACTCCCTGGCTCAGCAGGGAGTCTGCTCCTCCCTCTCCCCCTGCCTGCTTCACTCTCTGCTTGTGCTCTCTCTCTGTGTCAAATACATAAATAAAATATTTTTTAAAAAATAAAACAATAAAAATAACAGCAGTCTGTATTAATTTAACAAAAGAATAAACAGGTTTATGTATTCCAATTGCCCCTGAGAGCAAACTCGATTTACAACACAGAACAATTACCGTAATTCATAAGAGTGACATGAAGCATCAATAAAAGGTCAAATCCAGTTTAATATGGTCTGCCGAAGGCCTTCTAAAATTATGTAATGCGTTTAAAAACATTTTATAATATTGTATTTTTTTAAAAAGTTTGTTCAGCACAGTAATCCTTAATTATCTGAAAAGCTGACTTATGCACCATGCCTTTCTGCCCAATGATACTGAAATTAATGAGGCCGCAATTTTTATCGTGAGGTGCAAAGGATATGACTTTCAAAGGCAAGACTTGGACTTGCTTATCTCACTTCAGCACTATGGTTGAAAAAAAAAAGCTCTTCATAAGCATGTGCCTTGACAAATGACAGTGAGTTCATGAAATTAATGTTAATGGTTGATACTATGATGCTTCTTATGGCCTCCCTAAATTGTTCAATGAAAATTTGTCTTTAAGTTAGAAAATGAGGGTGAAATCCTAGGAAAAATATATTCAAGTGGAGGAGAAAACAAAAATCCATGATCATCCAGTTGGAAAATATAAAGTTAACATTTTCCATGTTTTTAAGGGCACAACCCAATCTGGAAAGAAATAATGTTTTTTAAGACACAATTCTGGGCCATTTTGCACTATAATCCCTGAGAACATAGCTATTCCGAACTAAGCTATTCAGAATATAGCATATCCCACTGGAAAAGAGCATCTTTAATCTTATGTCATATACATTGGAAAAATATTTAAAGAAAAAGATTGTCATGTTGAAGTGCTTATTATAGAAGAATCATCTCCAAATTATTAGGCTTACTAAGTAAATTTATCTAGTTACTATAGATACAAGGCCAACATACAAAAATATAGTATATTTACACACATTGTTAACAAACAAGTTAAAAAATTTAATGAAAAATCAGATACAATTTACAACAGCATCAAAAAAAAGAAAGTCAAACACCATGAAGTCAATCTATCAAATATATGTAATTTTCCCTGCACTGAAAGCTATAGAATCACATCGTCCAGTGCAGTATGGACTAGCCACTATGGAACATTAAAATGTAGCTAGTTCTAGTGGAGGGATGTTATAAATGCAAAATATTTGGAATTTTAAAGACTTAGTATGCAAAACATACTATAAAATATCTCTTTAATAATTTTGAATGTTAATTGCATGTTGGAATTTTAATTTGGACATATCAGGTTAAACAAAATATATTATTAAAATGAATTTCACCTGTTTCTTTTTTCATTTTTTTACATATGGCTACTAAGGAATTAAAATTAGGTATGTGCATTGCACATGTTTCTTCTTGATACTGGTGTATATAACATTACTGAAATAAATTGAGGTTATACTATGTTCATGGACTGGAAAACATAATTTAGGGCACCTGGGTGGCTCAGTCAGTTAAGGGTCTACCTTCAGCTCAGGTCATGATCCCAGGGTCCTGGTATTGAGCCCCACTTTAGGGTCCCTGCTCATTGGGGAGTCTCCTTCTGCTTTTCCTTCCACCCCCTGCCCTGCTCATGCTCTCTATTGTTATCTCTCTCTCTCATAAATAAATAAAAAATCTTTTTTAAAAAAGCAAACATAATTTATAAATATGTCAAATATGTCAATTTTCCTGAAATTAACTTAATAATTAGGTGCAATTGCAGTCAAAATCCACATTTTGTTTGTTTGTTTGGTTGAGCGGTGTGTATTTGAGCTTAAGCATGAGAAGATCTGGTTTACATTTTTATGGGTGTGTTCACTCTGTCAAAATGTACCAAATTATACACATGGTTTCTGCACTTTCCTGTATTTAATATTCCAACAAAAAGTGAACATGTCCTTTGACACTTCCATTGTCTAGCTATATTTATTTATTTATTTAATATATCTACATTTGTAGACATACATATATAATATCTATGTAAAAAATAGCCACAGAGGGGTTGGGAGAGGGTGGTGGGGTTACATTATATGTTTAAATAAAGCTTAAATTAAAAAAAAAGGGGGGGGGAATATCCACAGAGATATCTAAAAATTGCTAACAGTATTTGACTTTTGTGAAACAATGGAGTGGAAAACCATATTTTTCACTATATGCTCCTTTGCACTCTTAAAAATTTTATTGTGAGCAAGTATTGTTATATATATTTTTAGTTTTCACAAAGCACATACACACATGTAACCAAAATGTAGATCAAGAAACAAAAATTGCTAGTATCTTAGCATAAGATTACATATATATGTATTTGTACATAATTTATATATATATAATGTATGTATAGCATATGTAATAATGTATGTGTATTATATATGGCATGTAAAATTTTATATATATAATATAGTGTCATATTAGACATGATAATATATAATACATATATTTACAATATGTGATTTGTAAATACATTCTTAATCAGCAGAAAATAAAATATCCTCTTGTTTTCCTTGTGTGCCCGTGTGTATGTGTGCATGTGCACACTGGATCTTGTATTTGCAAAATAGTTTGTAGGAATCATGCGAGGCTTAGGAAAATGTCATCTTCTGAAGAATGCAGTCTGCTGGCTGACAGGGAGTGCTATCCACCCTGGATTCCTGTGGTCTCATTTCAAGGACCAAGATGCCTTGAAGTTGTGGTGAGGTCTTTGGGAGCGCTTGTCTATTTCTGGCTCAGGCTTCGTCCATGGATAAAGCCAACTGGTATCCAAACCGAATGAAAGTCTTCAGTAATGGCTCTGCCTTCATGGGCCTAGAGGGCCAGTCCCAGTCCCCTGAACCCCATGAAGCTATCAGAGTCATTACCCAGCAGCCCAGCTTCTCAACTGCCTCCTGGGGAATCAACGAACAGCCTCAGGTGAAAAGTGGCTCCCAATTCCAAGTTCATCATACTCTTAGCCTGGCTCCATAATTCTTCACTCCTTTGTCATCTCTTTGTTGATTTCAAGCAGAATGTCTTTAGTTTAGTCTGCTTTTCTAGCTGTCCCCAGAAGAAGGATTGGTTCTAAACCAGAAGAAGGATTGGTTCTAAACCAATCCTGGCAGTAAAAATCTACAACTACTTTTTAATCTTATGGGTACATCTACTTCTTCGTTTAAAGATTTTATTTATATATTTGAGAGAGAGTAAGAGCATGAGTGTGAGGAGGGTGGGGTGGGGGAGGGCAGAGGGAGAGGGAGAGAAACAATCTTAAGTAGTCTTAAGCCCCGATATGGGCCTTGATCTCAGGACCCTGAGATCATGATCTGAACTGGAACCAAGAGTCAGCCTCTTAACCGACTAAGCCACCCAGGTAATCCTGTATCTACCTATTTGAATGTTCTAGTTTTTTCCCTAAATATTTACTTTTTATATTTCCATGTCCTTCCATTGTAGATTCTTCAATATGTAACTTCAAACATTCTCTTTGAATATCTGCTAATTCTTATTGCTCTTGTTCATTGAATATATGAAACGAAGTTTAATGTCTCTGGACCAATGAGTCCTTTCTGATTTCCAGTCATTACCATGATTGCCATAAACCTGTCTACATTACTGACTTCTCCCTCTCTCCTCCATATTATCTATTCAGTCACTAAATTCTTTTATTTCTATTTCATACACAGTGATGAGCAGGGTGATATTTTGAGATTCTAATCAAGTATTTCCCATGTTTGCTTTCCCCACTATCCAGAAAACGTTCAGCACCTTCTGTCTTCACGGGGAGGGCTGATTAGAGCTGATAATAGAATCAGGTGCTTGTCTCTGAAATCACAATATATTCTTGACCCCTAGCTGAGATAAAGTCTTGATAGTGAAAGCTTCTCCTTACATGATTTGGGTTTGGGGTTTTTTTTTTTTTTTGCATTTTTTTGTTTTGTTTTGTTTTTGTTTTAGACAGAGAAGCTTTTGACTGCTAAAAGAACAAGGCCCTGACTGGGATTCTTATAGCATGAAGTTTATTCCATTAAGAATAGAGAAGGAAAGAAGGCACAATAATCTAATGACCCCAAGCAAAAGTTGAACCAGATGATGTAAACATAAATTCAAGGAATATATCTAGTGCACAAATTATTGCCGGGGGGGGGGGGCGGTCATCCCTATCCTGTGTACTCTGCTCCTCCTGCCCCGTATTGAGCTTCTGGGAGCTGATGGCAATGGACAGTGGATCTGTGAGATTCACAAAACAGAAAATGTTGGTGTCTGAATTCCTGATGCAGCTCAAGGAGGTCTTCTACGGTGCTGTATCTTCAGGAGTGAAAAAGCAATAGTGGGATATAAAATGCTATAGTTGCTGTGGAAAGCTGTTTAGCAGCTCTTCAAAAATGTTAACATAGGATTACCATGTGACTGAGCAATTCTGCTCCTGATGCATGCCCAAAAGAATTGGAAACGGGCTCAAACAGATAGGTGTACATGCGTGTCTATAGCCAAAAAGCGGAAGCAACCCAAATGTCCATCGAACAAAATACGGTATATCCATATGATCACAAATGATGCATTCGTGAAAAGGCATACATTGCTGAGACATGCAACGTGTGAACATAAAACCTACGGAGAGTCAGCAATGATGGACATGAACCATCACATGGATGATTTCATTTATAGGCAACATGCAGACTAGGTAAGTCCATAGAGACAGAACAAAGATTGGGGGGAAAGGGGGTAGGGGAAGGGTGGAATGGGGAGTGATTGTTTAAGGTAACAGGGTTTCTTTAGGGGGGATGAACATATCTTGGCACTAGAGAAACATGATGCTTGTGTAATCTCATTAATGTATTCAATGCCTCTGAACTACACACTTTTAAACAGTTATGGTTGAATTGATGTTGTGTAAATTTTACCTCACTTACAAAAAAGCAAAAACGGGGGCACCTCGGTGGCTCAGTCAGTGAAGTGTTTGACTCTGGATTACAGCTCAGGTCATGATCTCAGGGTCATGAGATTGAGCCCCTCATTGGGCTCCATGCTCAGCAGAGTCTGCTTGTCCCTCTCGCTATGCCCCATCCCCCTGTTTGTTCTCTCTCTCAAATAAACAAAATCTTTTTAAAAAATGAAATAAACAAACAACGGTCATCAGACGTCTCTAAACAGTCTACACCTGAGGCATTCCTATAAGACCTTAGAGAACATGAAACATTTTGTGTTCCTAAGAGTGGCTCAGAACCAGCTGAGAGCAGGCCATTGTGGTTGGGAAGAGGGTGGCCTTCAGGATGGAGTGGGGGGTATGATGTTTCGGTCACAGATGTACGGGATAGGTAGTGACAACCAAAGACTAATGAGGGTGGAAGTCTCAGCCGAGGCCCACAGGAGAATGCGGATGGCCTTGAGCCCCTCTCTTTCCTCACGCCATGAAAATCCTCAGGACTTAGATCATGTCCCCCTAGGAAAAGTGGAGGAAGAGGAATTCCAACAGAGCACATGAAATACTGAATCAACCAAGGTTAATTCCTAAGCTGACCTCTGGCAATTCCAGAAGTGAATTAATTTCCTTTGAAATGCCCGCCATAGACTGGCAGGCTGGGCTGGGAGTCACACGTCCAGTTGAATTATAGAAAACAAAGTTGTGTTTTCTTGGACACCAAGGTCAGTCTCTATGGAATGTCAGTGTGCTATAAATCTTCCAAATGTGTTCACCTTTTAGTATTTCCTTTTTTTTTTAAGTTCAATTAGCCAACATATAGTACCTCATTAGTTTCAGATGTAATCTTCAATAATTTATCAGTTGCATGTAATACCCAGTGCTCATCATATCACATGCCCTCCTTAATGCCCATCACCCAGTTACCCCATCCCGCCACCCACCTCCCCTTCAGCAACCTTCAGTTTGTCTCCTATAGTTAAGTGTCTCATGGTTTTTCTCCCTCTCTGATGACTTCCCATTCAGTTTTCCCTCCCTTTCCCTATGATCTTCTGTGCTGTTTCTTATATTTCAATCGCATCTGTGAGCCCACATCTCATCGGGCTAATGATAGACAATGTAATTGGGAGCTCCTTCGTCCAGAAAAGAGCATTTTAACAGATCTTTGTGTTTCGGGGGTTAAAAAGGAGAAGTTTCCAAGTTCCCAGGAAGAGGTTGAAGGAAGAAAGGGCTGTTGAGGTTTTAAGCTTGGGAGGCAGTGGGAAGCGAAGCCCATGATGACTGAGGGCTTTGGTAGGCTTGCAGCCTGGGTGGTGGTCCTATAAAAATAAAGGGAGTATACCGTGAGCTGCCATGCCTGTCTCAGGCTGAGGAACAGGCTATGCATAACTCTACAGACCTGCTTTTCTGGGTCATCTTTATGCTGGTTTCAGTGCCCTCCATTAAAGCCACGGCAGGAGACATGCCTTGATTGCCAGCAGGCAGTTCGATGGGGGAACCCGCCCAAAGAACAGCTGGACTTAGAGTAGATACAGTCCGGTCCTGGGAAAGGAGATGATGAGCCACTTTATACCTGATCTTCTCGTTTTCCATCTGTGTTTCTGCCACACACAACCAGTCTCCATACCCAGCCCACGCTATCCCTTCTGCCTTGAATATTCCTTCTTCGCAGTCCGCCATCTTTCATTTATCTCATTTCTACCCATCCTGTAGATCCCAGGTGAGTTGCCGCTACCACGGAGACGTCTGTACTGATTTCTCAACTCTTGGTTGGATACCTCCCTAACCTGATAAATCACACGTTTACCCCGTCCTAGCCCTTGTCACTTTGATCGTAATTCACATGCTGTGATCTCACTTCCCCTTGGAGCAAGGCTCGGCAAACTTTTCCTGTAAAAGGCCAGACAGTAAATATTTTAGACTTCACAGACCACATACGGTTTTGCATACTTTTTTCGCTTCATTTTTTTGTATTTTATTATTCCTAGTTGTTGTGGTTCTTTTTTCAGTCACCTTTAAAAAATGTAAAAACCCATTTTTGGTTCACAGGCCATTTGGCCCAGCTGGCTACAGTCTGCGGATGCTTGCTATAGAGGGAAATGTTTTGTTTTACTTTTATTTTATTTTTTTAATTTTTAATTTTTTTATAAATATATAATGTATTATTAGCCCCAGGGGTACAGGTCTGTGAATCACCAGGTTTACACACTTCCCAGCACTCACCATAGCACATGCCCTCCCCAATGTCCATAACCCAACCACCCTCTCCCTACCCCCTCCCCCCGGCAACCCTCAGTTTGTTTTGTGAGATTAAGAGTCTCTTACAGTTTGTCTCCCTCCCGATCCCATCTTGTTTCATTTCTTTTTTTCCTGCCCCCCAAATCCCCCACGTTGCATCTCCACTTCCTCATATCAGGGAGATCATATGATAGTTGTCTTTCTCCTATTGGCTTATTTCGCTCAGCATAATACTAGAGGGAAATTTTTTAAGGGCAGAATCATATCTTTGGCTTTGCATCCCTAGTGCCTCGCACAATTCCTCGAGGGTACTCACAAATGCAACTGAACGAAATTGAACTCTGTATTCTGGGGCTGACTTCCTCTGACTTATTCCTCATCCTTGACTCTGCCTTACCTCTAATAACCCTGTGTGATTTTTGCCATCTTATACATTTCGCTTTGTTCAGCTAGTCCCTTCCTGTCCAGTCGCTTCCCTGTCCACAGTGTCTGTAACAAAGTTAGTGAAGGTTCTTCTTTTATTTCTTTTTTTTTTTCTCTTTCTTTCTTTTCTTTTCTTTTCTTTTTTTTTTTTTTGTTAAGGAGAGAGATTACAGAAGCAGGCACATGCTGCCTGTTTTCACCACGGAAATGTTCTTCTGGCTTGCCCACTGCTGGTGAACAATGAGTGTTGAAAGAGCTTGTTTGCAAAAATTCTCCCAATGTATGTTACAACCTTTGGTTTCAGCCAGGATTCTGGTTCTTAAATACACTGTACATTTCACTTCCTTCTCAGAATTTGGAAGAATATTTGAATGGAGGTTTTTACATGGAGGTCTACGGAGGTTGCCTCGGGAATACAAGCCGTCAGGATTCAAGCACGATGATTTGGGAACAAACAGGCCACCCCTCTACCTAGGACCATTGCGTCACCCGTCATCTTGGGACTCGTTCCAGTCCCTGGAGATGTCACCTGTTACCTCGATATGGTGAGAAGCGGTAAACAGGAATACGATCCCAAAACTGTGGTTCCATTTTTTAAAATGTGTATATCTCTGGTTCCTGAACAACACATGACCACACGGGCCGTAAAACCCTTTACACGCCTTGGACAAATATTCTACATCAGGGAGTGTGACAACGTGAGAAGCAACAACAACAAAATGTGCACCTATAACAGCAGGCTTGGGCTGATGAGGGATTAGTCCGTAGGTGAAACCACACTCAAGCAGCCAAGAACACTTGTTGCCCTTCTTCGGAGCTGGCTCGAGGCTCCCTCTTTCCAATCCATCTGCACTGTTTTTACAGCAGGCTTGCATACTTACGGAGTGAGAGCATGCTGCTTGTTGCTGCAAACAGCCCCCATAAATGTTGGAGCCAAGTGTGTCTAAACATTACAGCATATTAAACACCTTTACGCATGATCCATAACCTTGTAATTGGTACCAAAATAACAAGATGTGTGTTTTAAATGGGAATCTGACTCTGATTGCTGTTGTCAATCTGTTCCATTAGAATGTGGCTGGGAAAGGGGGCCACGGGAAATAATGGATGTGTCAGAGGCACAGAATCCTGCACTCACAGACCTTGCAGAGCATCTAGGCTAATGCCCATCTTGGGTTGATGGGGAAAGTAAGGCCCAGATAAACTCCACGATCTCATGATCTGCTTCATGTGTCCTGGCTCCTATGTCCATGCCTTTTCCATTCACTGCAGTGCTTTTCTAAAAAAGAAAAACTTTTCTTGATATAAACATTGCATTGGCTTGGAGATAACACAAGTACAGCTTGAACTCTGTCTCCACTGGTAGAGGAAGAGGATAGAGTCCAAATGATTTTTTTCCCCCCTGGGCATCACCAAAAACTCTTTTCTTCCCAAATAACTCTTTCCAAATCTACTGCAGATCCCCAACTCTTCACCAGAAGCATTCCTGCTTTAAATATGACCTCTGCAAGCCTCAGCCAAGATGAAAATGCTATTGAGAGGCGTTGTGAAGGATTGGAATGAATATAGGCTTTACAACTAGACATGAGCGTTTTACATTATGGCCTTGGTGCTTGCTGGATATGTGACTTCAGCAAATTACTAACCCCTCTCACCCACATTTGTGCAAACACATGCAGACCCCACTTTTTGTACAGTTAACTCATCTGGCAAAGGAGAACCAGCCCTGGCTAATAGAGCCACGAGGATTACAGGAAATAGTGTTTTGAATTATCACCCTAGTGTTTTCCACATAGCTGACATTTAACCATCATGGTTAATATCAATGGATGTAAAATGTGTTGTGTTATAATATGTAATTGTCATATGTACAATTTAAACCTGCTGCTGATGGGGATAGTTGCCCAGTTTCTAAATTCACCACCAAGGGCGCGCGCACCAAGATACACACACTGAGATCCTTGGCTTATTCTGTCAATCTCTTAATGATTGACAGAAACCAGAACATTTGATGTTTTAATGCTGGTGTTCACTGAGGGGATTAAGGCTCTGATTTACCAGTGTCTCATGAATGAGGATCGGTAATTAGAAGCTTTAAAGGTTTTGTTTTGTGTTGTCTTTTAATCTCCATCCAGGCTTGTGATTGAAAAATGTTTTCAGGACCCTTGCTTTTCTGGCCAGCAAAAACTTAAGAAAACTATTATCATGTGGGGAACATACAAGAGAAAATGGATGTGTTTCCTTCAGCACCTGTTTTCATTAAGTAAAGGGAAGGAAATGAAAGGATTTTTTAATGCTTATCAAGTAAGTGCCAGAAGCATTACATATGTTATCCCATTTAATCTTCAAACCCAATGAGGTATATACTGTAGTCGTGGCTTGGGAAATGTTGGAAGACCTTCTCCAAAATTTTTAACTTTAAGGAAGTAAGGGACATCTCTTAGAATTCAGCTTTGGTTGAATCAATTCAGGATTCAAGTAGAAAGATGAGAAGTCACAAGAAAAACTAGTGTCGAGGCCAGTACAATATACAATCATGTTAACATTATTGACATTCTTATGCAAGAACAGTGTCGCTGGATAGGGGTACAGGACAGCCATGGAAGTCCAGAGAACAGAGAGACACAGAGATAAACAGGTGCTGTCAGAAAAAAGGAAAAGCTCAGTCAATGACATTGGGGGAGTCTTGTTCCGTTGCCAGGTTTTCTGCTTTATGGGGATGTGCACTTGAGGCTATATTAGCTTGATTCCATTAAACAGCCAACCAACTTCTTTTTTTCCGATTTCATGCTCAACAAACCAGTCCCTGGTTGTAATTTGACTTCCCATGTAGATTTGCCTACAGGAAAAGGAAATTGCTGATCATGCAGTTACCAGGACTCTGGCCCGAGTCTTATTTATCTTGGGAAACTGATAAAATGGCTTTCTGGTTTTATGTATCAGTTGTGTGATCTGTTATTATTAATAGATCTGCCTGATATAGTCATGTTTCTGGGTCTATCAGATAGTTCGTGCCAACCTGTGAGATCTTGTTGGAATTAAATATCCTACCTGCTCTATGTAAGAACCACTTTCTGAGAACCCCCGCCCTTCCTGCCAACAACAATGATACCTGTTTGGAAAAAATATAAGAATTAACTCTTGAAAGGAGTCGTAGAACAATTCAAAGATGGCAGAATTTGAAAGGGAGAGGAAATGTGAAACAGAAGAAGAAAATTAAATGAGCTCTATGTTTCAGCACTCTCCCCCCGGAAGGCACTTCCCACTTCTCATCTGCACACAGAAAAAATAGAATACAAGGAGAAAGTGGTGGTCTTATTGGTCTTAAAAAAAGAAACAAACAGATAAGAGTTCAGGGTTGCCACAGCTCCCAGAAGTGGAGGGTGGTGGGAAAATCCTAAAGACAAGTGACATCGAGCAAGGACCCCTAAAATTTGCCTAAAAATTCCCTTCACTGATTCCTAACCTATTCAGTTCAGGAAAGTAATGTCAAGGAACCCATGAGAGAGCATCAGCTGGAAATTGAAATAAGTAACCCAGTAGATATTTTAGGAACTGCCTGGTCCTAAAGAGTTTGGAGTTGAGGTCTTGTCAAGGAGAGGAAATTATAAATTTTTTGAGTAAAAATAGGGAGTGTATACTAAGACTAATGACTATGCTGTAAACAGCAGTCAGCAAGCTATGGCCTGTGGGCCAAAGCTGCCCAGGTAAGGCCCAAATATTGACGTCCCCATTCATGGATTTATTATTTATGGCTACTTTCACACTACAATTGCAGAAATGAGTAGCAGCAAAGGGACAATTTGGCCTGCAAAGCATAAAATATTTACTATCTTTCCCTTTACAGAAAAAGTTTGTTGACCCCCTGCTCCAAAAATATGACAAAATTAAAATGTATCTGTCTTAACAAAAGCCTTAAACAAAATTCTCTCAAATCAAGTTGAAATGCTGTGTTTTTAATCTCCTGCAGAAACAAACAAACAAATAAAAAATAGACAGAAAAAACCTGAAAAGTATTTACAGGAAAATAACACAATCCAGAATCTTTATAACATATTATACTCAATATCTATTAAGAAAAAAATAATCTTGGAACACTGAAAAAATAAAATTAAATTAAAAAAAAGAAAAAAGAAATTACCAGACATGCAAAGAGTTAGGGAAATGTGATCCATAATAAAAGGGGGGAAATGGTTAATAGGAAACTTTATAGATGTTTGAGTTATTAGAATGTGCATATAAGGACTTAGAGTAGCTATTAAAATATGCAAAGAAATAACAGGAAAATATGGATAGAATGAATTAATATGTGTGGAATTTCATCAGAGAAATGAAAACCTTGAAAAAGGGTCAAATTGGAATTTGAGAACTGGAAAAAAATACATTAGGACTTCTGGCTCCAGCTCTGACATGTAAAGAGCTTGAAAGTCATCACTTCTATTCTTACAACAAGAATGGGCTGGATGAATTAAAAACCAGTGATTCTTCTTGGATCTGTTCGAAAACTGAGGCTGCAGCACCCGAAAATCTAGAGTGTGAACATCATGAAGAGAGACACAGCTGAGCTCTGCTTACCTAGAGCAGAAGCTGTGACCACCATAAACCCACTCAGCTGCAGGCTAAGTGTGGACTAGCCTGAGAGAAACACCTAGAGACTGTGGTCTGAGAGGTGGCCCCATGCATTTATGGGCTTATACTCAAGGAATTCCACCAGGTTCTCACAGTTAAGAGCTAAGCAAGATCACTTTGTGGCTTTGTTAGAGAGAGGGAAAAGAGTAATCACAGGAAATACATTCTCTGTAACAAATGCCTTTTCCAAAGTAAAAGGCTTGTCAGAGCCATAACCCAGTTGGGGGAAGGACATTCTTCTCTCTCTAACCCATTCTAGGCTGCCCTACGCCCGTCTTATCTATGGGAGGAAAAACAAAACAAACAAAACAAAAAAAACAGAAAACAAAGTCAACAAGGATCAGTGCTTCAAGTTAATAGGCTGGGAATACCGTAACCAGGGAAGCTGGTAGGGAACAGGGGAGAAATGCCGAAACGCTGGAGAAGACATGGGCCCCAAGACGCAGGCCCACTAAAATACAGTGATTTAATCATATTATAGAATACCCTGTCTCTTCCACACATTACCAGCATCAGCAGGGTGCCAGTATGATGAATGGATTATAATTGAAAGTCTTCTCTAAGGATAAATACTTGGAAAAGCCCAAAGTCAAGAGGAAAGACCAAATGATACTAGAGGAACTAGAAAACTCTTGCATTCCCAGTTGCAACAAATATTAAAAACCCAGTCTAACTCCTAACTAAGTTACCATAAATCCTCACAATAAATTCCTAATTACCTCAGTCCTATTATCCAATACAACACGTCTGGCTAGCAATAACAAACTACAAGACACCCAAAAAATAAGAAAACAAAACAGAACAAAACAAAAAACCCCAGAGCCTGGAAAGACAAAGTGGTGATTCAAATCAAACTCAGAAATAACATAGGTGTTGAAATTATCAGACAGGCAATCTAAGATTATTTATTTATTTATTTGACAGAGAGAGATCACAAGTAGGCAGAGAGGCAGACAGAGAGAGAGCGGGAAGCAGGCTCCCTGCTAAGCAGAGAGCCGGATGTGGGGCTCGATCCCAGGACCCTGAGATCATGACCTAAGCTGAAGGCAGAGGCTTTAACCCACTGAGCCACCCTGGCGCCCCCAGGCAGGCAATTTAAATAACTATGGTTAATACGTTAAGGGATCTAATGGAAAAAGCAGACAACATGAAGGAAAAGATGGGTAACATATGCAGAGAGAAACTCTAAGGAAAAGTCAAAAGTGAACACTAGGAAATTAATAACACTGTAACAGACCTGAAAAATGTCCCTAATGGCCTCATTAGTAAATTCATCACAGCCAAGGGAAGAATAGGTGAGTTTCAAAATAGGTCAATACAAACTTCCAAAACTGTAAAGCATAAAACATCCAAGAACAGTGGGATAATTTCAAAACACCTAAAATGTATGTAATTTGAGCATAAGAGCCGAAGAAACAATCATTGCTGAGAACCTTCCAGAATTAATGACAAATAGCAAACCACAGATCCCTAAAGTTCAGAGAACACCAACAGGGATAAATGCCAAAAAGAAAGTACCTAGGCATATTATATTCAAACTGCATAAAAATCAAAGACATAAATCTTGGAAAAGGATCAAGGCTAAGACATACAGAGAACTTCTCATTAGAAATCACACAAGCAAAAAGAAAGTAGAATGAAGTATTTAAAGTACTGAGAGGAAAAATCCACAAACTTAGAATTAAATATACAACAAAATTATCCTTCAAAAGTGAAGGAGAAATAAAGACTGTCAGGGGGAAAAAAAAAAAAACCAACGGAATTAATGAAAAATTAATACCTTCTCTGCAAAAAATGTTAAAAGAAGGTGTTTTGGTTTATTTGTTTGTTTATTGTTTTTGTCTAAGATAGAAGGAAAATTATCTAGATCAGAAATATGGGTCTCCATAAAGGTAAGAACAAAACTGAAGAAGGGATCAATGAAGATAAAATGAACTCTTGCATTTTTTTCTTTCTAAATTTTTAATTTAATTTTTTTTTTTTTAGAAAAAGAACATGTGCAAGCTGGGGAAAGAGACAGAGAAAGATTGAGAGAGAGAAAGAATCTTAAACGGCTCCATGTTCAGCACAGAGCCTGACATGGGTCTCGATCTCATGACCTTGAAATCATGACCTGAGCTAAAACCAGCAGTTGGATGCTTAACTGACTAAGCCACCAAGGCATGCCTTTCATTTATTTCATTTCATTTCATTATTTTATTTCATTTCATTTCACTTTATTTTATTTTTGATAGCGGGGAGAGAGTGTGAGCAGGGAGGGGCAGAGGGAGAGAGAAAGAATCTTAAGCAGACTCTGGGTTGAGCATGGAGCCCAAAGCAGGGCTCAATCTCATGACCCTGAGATCATGACTTGAGCTAAAATCAAGAGTCGGATGCTTAACAGACTGAGCCACCCAGGTGCCCCCAAATCTTGCATTTTTCTTATATCTAGTTCACTTAAGGACTTAAGGATAAGTGACTGAAGCAACAAAAGTTACAATATACTAGATCTTTATAGTGTGTGGATAAGTAAGTTAATGATAGCAATGTCACAAGAGGTGACATGAAGGAATTGGGGATACTCTGTTATGTTTTGCCTGAACTACATGCAAAACAGAATAGTATTATTTTAAAAGTGGGCTTAAGTTAAAAATGTATATTGACTAAAAGGTACAAACTTCCAGTTATAAAACAAATAAATCATTGGGATATAATGTATAGCAACAGGAATATAGTCAAAAATACTATAATAACATTGCATGGTGACAGAATTATTATGGGGATCATTTCATAATGTATGAAAATATCAAATTACTATGATATACACATAAAAGTAATAGGATGCTGTGTGTCAATTGTATTTCAATTAAAAAAGTATATTGTAAACTCTAGGTCAACTACAAAAAGGCTCTTTAAAGAAGTATAACTTATATACTAAGAGAGGAGATAAAATGGAATCATGTAAAATCCTCAATTAAAACCAAAGAAAGCAAACGACATGGAAAAAGGAAATAAAAGGACAAAGTCAACAAACAGAAAACAGTTACAAACATGGTATATATGAATCCAACTATATCAATAGTTACTTCAAATGGGAATTAAAATTACTTTAAACATGCTTGGCCTAGGGACTCTTGGGTGGCTCAGTTGGTTAAGCGGTTGCCTTCGGCTCAGGTCATGATCCTACCGTCCTGGGATCAAGTCCCGCATAGGGCTCCTTGCTCAGCAGGGAGCCTGCTTCTCCCTCTGCCTCTGCCTGCCTGTGCTTACTCTCTCTGACAAATAAATAAATAAAATCTTAAAAAAAAAAAAAAGTTTGGCCTAAATAAATAGTAATTGTCAGAATGGATAAAAAAGTAGAAAAAACCCAACTATATATTGCCCATAAGAAACTCACTTTAAATATAAATATATAGATAGGTTAAAATTAAAGAAATGGAGAAAGATAAACCATTTTAACACTAATCAAAAGAGAGTTAGAGTCATTATATTTATTTCAGACAAACCAGACTTCAGGAAAAAGAAGGTTATCAGGGATAAATAGTGTTTCACAATAATAAAGCATTTCATTTTCCCAGAAGACATAATAATCCTTAATGTGTATGAGCATCAAAATAAGTTAGACAAAAATTGATAAAACTAAAAGAAGAAGTAACTATTAGAGCTGAAAACTTTAACAACTTCGGTCGGCAGTTGACAAAAAAAGCAGGCAGAACATTGGTGAGGATATAGTTGAATGAACAATGATATTTTGATCTAATTGACATTTATAGACTACTTCAACCCACATCACATTCTTCTCAAGCTCACATAGGACATTTACCAATGTAGAAAACATTCTAAGACAGGGGCACCTGGGTGGCTCAGTGGGTTAAGCCTCTGCCTTCGGCTCAGGTCATGATCTCAGGGTCCTGGGATCAAGCCCCGCATTGGGCTCTCTGCTCAGCAGGGAGCTTCCTTCCTCCTCTCTCTCTGTCTGCCTCTCTGCCTCCTTGTGATCTCCGTCTGTCAAGTAAATAAAAAAAAATTTAAATTAAAAAAAAAGAAAACATTCTAAGACATAAAACACATCTTAAGGAAATTTTTAAAAAAAGCAATAAAGCAATTATGTTCTAATACTACATTGCAATTAAGCCAGATATCAATAACAGAATGACGGCGAGGAAGTCCCCAAATATGTAGAAATTAAACAACGCACTTCTAAATAACCCATGGGTCAAAGAACAAGACTCAAGAGAAATTTTAAAACTGTATTTTGAAGAAAATTAACATGAAAATATACTTACAAAATTAGTGAAATACAGCAAAAGCTTAGAGAAAAATTTATAGTATTAAATGCATATATTAGAAATGTATTAAGATCTAAAATTCATAATCTAAGTTACCATTTTAGGATACTAGAGAAAGTAGAGCAATTTAAGCCTAAAACTAGCGGAAGAAAGAAATAATAAAAATTAGGCCAGAAATCAATGAAATTGAAAACAGAAAACAATATAGACAACCAACAAGCTGCAAACCTGGCTCTTTGAAAAGATCAATAAAATTGTTAAACCTCGGGGCACTATGGCTCAGTCAGTTAAACATCTGCCTTCAGCTCAGGTCATGATCCTGGAGTCTTGAGATAGAGCCTTGCGTCAGGCTCCCCACTCAGCTGGGAGTCTGCTTCTCCCTTTCATTCTGCTCCTCCCCCGATCATGCTTGCTCTCTCACTCACTCTGTCTCAAATAAATAAGTATTTTTTTAGAAAGATAATTTAGATTATCTTTTTAAAAAATTAATAAATGTCTTGCCAGACTAACCAAGAAAAAAAGAAAAGATATGAATAATCTATATTAAAAATTCAAAAATAAGGCTACCCCTACTGATACCATGGACATTAAAAGGAGAATGAAGTAATACTAAGTACAATTCTTGGTTACAAATCTGAAAACCTACCAATTTCTCAAAATACACAAACTAAGAGGCAACTGGGTGGCTCAGTCGTGAAGCATCTGCCTTCAGCTCAGGTCATGATATCAAGATCCTGGGATTGAGCCCCACATCGGGCTCCCTGCTCAATGGGAAGCCTGCTTCTCCCTCTCCAACTCCTCCTGCTTGTGTTCCCTCTCTCACTGTGTCTCCCTCTGTCAAATAAATAAAATCTTAAAAAAAAACCCCACAAACTACCCAGCTCAGGCAAGGAGAAATAAATAGCCAGAGTAGACTTATATCTATTAAAGAAATCTATCTATTTCTAATAGACTTATATCTATATCTATCTTATATAGATATTATATCTATATCTGTATCTAATAGACTTATATCTAATAGACTTATATCTATTAAAGAAATCTATCTATTGAGCAAATAATTGATAATCTTTCAAGTAAGAAAATACAAAATTGATGTTTCGATTTGACCAAAACTCAAGGAAAAGAAATATCAATTCTCTATTCCAAAAAACAAAAGCAGAGAGAATATTTTCTAACTTATTCTTTGAGGCCAGCATTAGGCTAATACCAAAACAAGAAAAAGATATTACAAAAGAAAAAAGAAAGAAAAAGGAAAATTATAGATCAACGTCTTTTGACTATAGATGGAAAATCTCCAAGAAAATATTAGCAAATCAAATCCAACTATGTATAAAATGCCCATTATGTATAAAATAAAATGTATAAAACCATACACTATATCTAACTGGGATTTATTCCAAGTGCACGAGGCTGGTTCATTATTCGTTTTAATATAAACTGCCATATTGACAGGCTATGAAAGAAAAAAGTGATTACATTAATTGACATAGAAAAAAGTATTTGATAAAACTGAAGACCTGTTTGTGATAACAACCCTCTACAAACTAATAGAGGAAAATGTCCTCAATTTTATAAAAGAAAAAAAAATCTATAAAACCTGATAGCTGACATCATAATTCTTAGATGTTTTCATTGTAAAATTGGGAATAAGGCAAGGATGTCCTCTCACTCTACTTCTATTCAAGATTGTCCTGGAATTCTTAGTGCAATAAGACAAGAAAAAGAAACAAAAGCTGTACAAATCAGAAAGGAAGGAAACTGCTTTTATTCGCAATTAGCATGATAGTCTGTGTTGAAAATCCCCCAAAATCTGTAAATAAAAGTCATGGAATGAAGAAGTGATTATGGCTCAGGGACAGAACACAAGGTTCCTTTGCTGTTGGTTTTTACTATTCATGGTTGTTATCTTGTATAAAGTCATAATGAACCCCGGATGGGTAATTTCTGAGCAGTTAAGTTCCCACAAGCCTCTGCTCACATTTTGCCCATTGATCAATACATCACCCTGTTTTATGTGTGTTTGTGTGCAAAGACACCCAACTCCTTCTATATTAAGTTACCAATGTTTAATTATATGCAGCATGTCTTTATAGCAAAACACTTGCTGATGAGGGTTTGACATTTTCCTGACCTTGGGCAATGTGTTCATAAATTTCCTCGGCTTTCAGCCTCATAAAAATGCTGTTCACTACATTTTTTTTTTAACTAGTCATCATCTCATGAATCCAGAAATCTACCTGCCTTTCTGTCTTTTCCATAGCTTCATCACACACTGTAGACGTTCCTTTGGCACTTTCTGCAACAATCTCAAATACAGAATAGGTGAGTGTCCTTTTCCATTTATTAGACGTATCATATTGGTGTTTGACACTGAACTTAAAGCCAACAGCAATATAACTCATGCCTGAATGAATCCTATCTAAGACATTGGGAACACCGGACAACACTTCAGGTTTACGCTTAGGTGTCGTTTTCAACAGTGAAATCACTAATAAAAAGAACAAAAATGCAAAAGAAAAATAGCAAATAGACTGCAAAAAAACACTTTTTTTTTTTTTTTTATAAGATGGGAATTTAAATAGGAATGCTGGGAGTCACTGCATTTCACCTCAGCTGGAAATGTGTGAATTAAGTAACTCAATATTTTTTCCTTTTTTTTTTTTTTTTGCTGCTGTCTATGTGTCCATGAGTGGCTGTCAGAGCACTGAGAGTATCAATTTGGGGATCAGCAACAAATTTTAGTGAATAGACAAATTTGTAAGTATGGAATCTGAGAATAATAAGGGTCAACTGTATAAAAGCCAATTCCTTTCCTAGAATCTAGCAATAAACGATTGTAATTTGAAGGTAAAAATAAAGTACAATTGAAAAAACAGCCCCCTCCCCCTATGCAATACTTAGCGATAAATCTAACAAAATGTGTATTGGACCTGTATGCAAAAACTACGAAACACTACAAAAAAGACATCAAAGTTCTAAATAAATGGAGAGATAGTCTGTGTTCATTGATTGTAACAGTCAATATTTTTAAGGTATCAATTCTTCCCAACTTGATCTAGAGGCACAACGTAATTCCAATAACCCTAATTGCAAGAACACTATTGTAGTTTCATTAACAGCAAAAGCAAAGGGCGATGCAAGTTATAAGGGGGTATTTTATGGCGATCAAAAGGGTAATTCAGGAGGACATAGCAAACAAATTTATATGTTCTGGCTAATGTACTTTCTTTTTTTTTAAAGATTTTATTTATTTATTTGTTTGTTTATTTATTTAAGAGAGAGAGCTCATGTATGCACATGAGTTGGGGGAGGAGTAGAGGGAAAGTATCTCAAGAAGACTCCTGACTGAGCATGAAGCCCGAGGACCCAGAGCTGAATATCACAACACTAAGATCATGACCCGAGCCAAAATCAAGAGTGAGCGTTTAGCCAAATGGGCCACCCTAGACACCATGGCTAATGTGTTTCAAAATATATGAATCCCCAAAATGGTATAACAGAAAAGATTAACAAATAAATCCGTAGTTATAATAGGAGTTTTTGACATTTTTCTCGCAGTAGTAGAAGGGAAGCACTATAGAAGAGTTGAAAAGCACTATTAATAACCATGGCCTTAATGACATTTGGAGACTGCTATTCCCCATACTGACAGTACAGAGTCTTTTCAACTGTTCTTAGGACCTACAACAAATTAAGTCCCAACCCCTTTTAAAAGTATTGAAATCCTACTGAGTATGTTCTTAGAACACAATAGAATTAAAATTTTAAAAAACAGAAACAAAATTATAACTATAAGTTAAACACCGAAAAAGTACATATAGCTAACAGAGGAAAGAAGAAATCAAAAGAGAAATTAGAAAATATTTTGAAGTGGGGCACCTGGGTGGCTCAGTCAGTTAAGCATCCAATTCTTGATTTTGACTCAGGTCATGATCTCAGGGTCATGGGATCAAGCCCTGCATGGGGCTTCATGCTGACCATGGAGTCTTCTTGTCCCTCTCCTTTCCTGTGCTTGTGCTCGCATGCTCTCTCTAAAATAAATAAAATCTTGGGGCGCCTGGGTAGCTCAGTGGGTTAGGCCTCTGCCTTCAGCTCCAGTCATGATCCCAGGGTCCTGGGATCGAGCCCCGCATTGGGCTCTCTGCTCAGCAGGAAGCCTGCTTCCCCCTCTCTCTCTGCCTGCCTCTCTGCCTACTTGTGATCTCTGTCTGTCAAATAAATAAATAAATAATCTTTAAAAAAATAAAATAAATAAAATCTTTTTTAAAAAGAAAATATTTTGATAATGATGAAGAGAGCACAAAATATCAAAATTTGTGTAATGAGGATGAAGCACTACCTAGCAGTAAACTTACAAGTTTAAAGGCACATATAACAAAAGAGGAAAAAAAGAATAAATGATCAAGGTTACTAACTCAATTAACTAAAAAAAAGAACAAATTAAAGAAAATAGACATTTTAAAATGAACTAAGATAAGTGTAAAAGGGAGATAAACAATAAAAAATTGACAAAGCTAAAAATCTGTTCTTTAACAAATTTAATAAAATTTATAAGCCCCTAGAAAGACTGATCAAGAATTAAAAAAAGAAAAGCACAACTAACTAATATCAAGAATGGAAAATGAGGAGTTTCAAAGATGCTAAAGGGTTTAAAGATTGTAAAAGATTACTATGAACAACATTATGCCCCAGATATTGATAACTTGGAGGAAATGACAAACACGGGGTTTTTGAAATAGACACAAGAATAAGTAGAAAATCTGAACATTCTTGTGTCTTTTAAATAAATTTAACCAAATTAAAATCTTTCCCACAAAGGACGCTAGGTTCAGATGGCATCATTGTAAATTCTTTCTTAAGGAATGAAGAATTCCTTTATTATATAAACTCTTCCAGACAATAAAAGGAGAACAGAACATGACCTATTTGTTAATTGTGCTAGGATAACCCTAAACCAATACAAGAGAAAAAAACAATACAGAAAAAGAACATTATAGGATAGTATTTTTCATGAACATAGAGTAATTCTAACCTAAAAAGCAGCAAGTAGAATTTTGGACAATAAGACTACAGAAAACAGATCCAAAAAGCTTAGAGAACTCCAAGGCATGACGAAGTTCACACCTATGCACATTATAGTCATACTGTGGATAAACAAAGATAAAAAGACTAACTTAAAGGTAACCAGAATAAGAAAAGAAACCCACTGTACAGGGTACAATGTACAATGATAAGAATTTTATCAGAGAACATAGAGGCCAGAAGACAATAGAATAACATCTTTAAAGTCTGAAGAAACTAAGTCTATTGTCATAACTATCAAAAATACATTCCAAAAATAAATAGGAGGGTAAAGACATTTTCAAATACACAAAAACTGAAATAATTAATCTCAGCAAAACTGTCCTGTAAGAAAAGCTGAAAGAATTTCTATAGACATAATATGGACATCCAGTTATACAAGAAGAAAAAAAAAGCAGAAAGAGCAAATTGAAAAGTCTATTAAAATTATTTCTTTTTTCTACACATAAATTATAAAATCTTCTTAAAGACAATTGATTAAAGTAAAAATAATACAAAAAGACATGGGTTGTAGAGAATATATATAAGCAAGGTATATGATAACAAGACCACAGAGAAGAAGGTAGAAATTAAAGATAGAGTTATAAACATCCAAAATTGTGAAGTAATCAAATATTTTTAAGATAGAGTCAGACAACTTAAGAAAATATATTAGAATCCACAAAGCAACTTCTTAAGAAAGCGATCACATAACAAAAAAGTTATGAAAGGGAATGAAATAGAATAGTAAAATAAGATAATGTATCATGACTAAGGAGTGTTGGTCTCTGGAATTCAAGGTTGGCACAACATTCAAAAATCAATCAACATACTTCACTATATTAATAGATTAAAAGAGATAAATTATGTGATCATCTCAATACAACAGATATAGCAAAAGCATTTCATAAAGGTCAACACCCATCCATGTTAAAAAACCAAACTTCTCTGAAAGCTAGAAATAGAAGGGGACTTTCTCAACTTGATAAATTATAATGCATATTGTACTTAATGTGACATTAACTGTCGGCGCCTTAGTTCCCTAACATTAGAATAGTGATGGCTACCCCAAATGCTTATTTTATATATAGTTTTAAGAGTTCCCTGAACCAATCCTTCCTTCCGGTTCTTTGGAACCTACACTGGATACAGGGAAATAATAGGTCCTCATGCTTCCACTTTGTGCTTATAGAGAAAATTGGGGAGGACATTTGGTCTACTCATTTGACTTGATTCGAAATAAAGAACTCTGATTACAAGGGTGTGTGGGTGGCTCAGTTGGTTAAGCGACTGCCTTGGGCTCCGGTAATGATCCTGGAGTCCCTGGATCAAGTCCTGCATCGGGCTCCCTACTCGGCAGGGAGTCTGCTTCTCCCTCTGACTCTCCCGATTCTCATGCTCTCTCTCTCTCATTCTCTCTCTCTCAAATAAACAAATAAAATCTTAAAAAAAAAAAAAGAAGAAGTATGATTTCAGGCTACTACTTGCTGTAGTTTGAGAAAGTGAAAAATTAGCACCAATTTGTACACACCCATCTCTTCTGGGTACGTCTGGAAGAAAGACGAAAAAGAACCGATTCTGCACCATATAATACCATAAAACACCCCTTCTATCTCGGGCCAAGGAATCTGTGTTAATTGGGCTGCATTTAGGAAAAAAGTGTTTCATATTTTCCATTTAGACCATATGTTCTATAAAAAATAGTGTTTGCTTGTGTTGGGAGATGTGTGTAAATCTTTGGTCTTAGAGTTAAGAAAATTGTTAAGAGGAAGGGGGAAAGCGTATCTAGACCTCACACTAGAGGAAAGACTTTGAATAGGATTGCATTTGAAGGGTCAAAACTCACCTTGAACTTGTCTAATATATTTTGGAGACTCTTAGCTTAACTGCTCTAACGAATAACGTGTGATGTTATTCTCAACTTAGTAACTCAGACTTTGGGGGGAAACATCACTGGAGGTTAGCCTAGCCTGTGATTTGCCCTGGAGAAGGAAGGCAATGAAATCTATGCCGAGATCAACCTTTGTGGACTGCAGGTGTGGTTCTCAGAAAGACAAGGCGAGATTTAAAATAAGAATAAAAGAATGTGCCTCTCTCAGAGGGAAGGAAGGAAGGCCCTGGAGACAGAGAACTAGACCATGCATTAGGCTGCTTCCCAAAGGATAAGCCCCTCATCATCCATCCATCAATCCATCCATCTTTCTGTTTATTTACTGCCTTTTGATTTGGGGCTCTGAGCACAATCATATTTCATGACCAGTTTTAAGTTACTGCTTCCTCTGTCATGTAGGAATAGTTATCCCCAAGTCTATAATAATATCTGTTATAAATACAAAGATTTGCACAGTGTGATTGGAGGAATTCAAGACAAGGCAAAAAGCAAGTGTTGCCCCGCATCCCCCAATCTCCTGAGGCCAATCCAGCAGAAGCAGCATCTCCTCAAGGAGGACCACAGTCTTAGCTTTAGATACTGGCTGACAGCGCAGTGAGTGTGGTCCACAAGGAAGCTGGGAGCAACGGAGTGGAGTATGCAACCCAGAGGAGGAGATGCCAGTAGGAACAAGACAGTTTTAAGATGACCACCCCCCTTTCCAAAAATATGGAGGAGGTAAGCCTCGTACTTGGGTTACATGTGGATTATGTCAGATAATATATATTCTGCACATAGTAAGCACTGGATATATGGTAGTTATTAAAATAATAATAATAAATCAAAATGAATTCCACCTGGAACTATTTATCTGTGGAGGAATCTGGAGAGAGGTATGGCAGATCAGGGGGCCTCTGGGAATGAAGTAATGGTATTTAAAACATCAACAAATATGGAAAACATGGAAGCATTGAATGCTAGCACTGGGAGATCTCAAGAGGTACTTTAGTTCCACACTCTTGTTTTACAAATATATGAACTGAGTTTCCAGAGACATAAAGTGACTGGCTCAAAATCACCCTTCACTTGTAGCAGTGAAGGTGGACCCACTGATTTCCAATTAACTGTTGGTTTGGTTTTTTGGGTTTTTTTGTTGGGGGGAGGTTGCCATTTTCCAAGAAATCTTTCATATGAAACATCCGTAAACAAATTCAAGAAAATTCTGAATAACGCCCATCATAAATTTATCTTAGTGGAGGATTTACTAGAAGATACCTTCCCAGAGAAGTGGAACCATTCAGTGGAAAAAAGAAATGTTAGAGGTTCCATGATAGATATCAATGCTTAAGGGAATAAAAGTTCTTCCCTAGAAAATTCTGTAATGATTTAAGTATTCCAAGTGCTCTGAAAACCCAGTTTTCTGGTTTTTTCCTTGTTTCTGTACTCAGAAAATTTTACTGCCGTGGTAACAATGGTCTTGAACTTTCTGCGCCCTACAAAATGGGAGCCTTTTGGAAACAGAAGCAAGGAAAGGGGTAGAAGCCAGCATGGATGGTCAACAGCTTTGTGGCCATGGGATGAGGGGGGAGCTCCAGCAAAGCACATCCTGAGATCAACTTTATACAGACACTGAACTTGCAACATTAACCCTTTAGTTCCTTTTTTTGAAATATTTTATTTATTTATTTGTCAGAGAGAGAGAATGCAGAAGCAGGGGGAACAGCAGGCAGAGGGAGAGGAAGGCTCCCCACTAAGCAAGGAACCTGATGCCAGACTTGATCCCAGGACTCTGAGATCATGATCTGAGCCTAAGGCAGATGCTTAACCCACTGAGCCACCCAGGCGGCCCCACCCTTTAGTTCCATATGGAATCATTCAGCTAGGACTATCTTTTGTCAGTAAAATTTAACCCTGGGAAACAACTGTGTTTTACAAACAGAGAAATGCTGTCACTCTGGGGAGGTGATTGAATTTTTTATTCTTAGACTTTTCTGGAAGATCTGGAAGATGCTATGCTACCCTTGTCAATTCCAAGTTAGAATAAAGGTGTATGATGACCAAGGTAGTCGTTATGCCTGTGTCATATGGCTCTACCCTTCAGGTTCACTGAATCAACTCCTTATACAGTAGCAAAGCTGGTTTAATATGTTCTCTCATTAATTCAAATCTTGGTCAACTTTGTAATGAAGGAGTGACACAAACTAACCTATATTCCAAAGCTTATGATTTCAATCTACATGGTTCCCTTAGAAAATGAACCATGTGTTGAGCTTATCCAGTCCTTTCTCCCCCAAAGCCTCCTGGAGATTCTCCAGATGCAAGTATCATTCTCCTGGTCCTGGGGTCTCCAAGGCTTTCTCCCTACCCACCGTCTTCCCAGGTGAGACCTCCTTTATACAGAGCCTAGCTTTAGGCCCTGCCCAGCACCCACTCCAAACAGTGCCCAGGGTTTCATCTTCAGAATACAGAAAGCCCAAACCAGCTACATATAGTTAAGGCATGAAAGACAAACTCTGAATCTGAAATAGCATGGGCGTTGAGCTTGAGGTAGCACATGAAAACCAGAGAAGGAGAGAAAAACTGGAGACTTTCACTCTTCTCTTTTTACTTAATACTTAAAGAAGAATTTAACTTTGAAACACCTTCAGGGGGCGCCTGGGTGGCTCAGTGGGTTAAAGCCTCTGCCTTCGGCTCAGGTCATGGTCCCTGGGATTGAGCCCCACATCGGGCTCTCTGCTCAGCAGGGAGCCTGCTTCCCCTCTTTCTCTGCCTGCTTGTGATCTCGTCTGTCAAATAAATAAATAAATCTTAAAAAAAAAAAAAAAGAAACACCTTCAGAATGTATACAGTAAAAAATACAACTCAAGCAGTTAAATATACATTAAAATGTATTAACATTAATCACCAAATCAAATATTAAATCAATTAAGTTAAATTGATTAAATGATTTAGTTGACTTAAAATTAATATGAAATTAAATGTTAGGTGTTAATACTGAGTTAATACAAACATAGATATTAGATAAAATGTCAATATTGATTATATATGTATTGTATTAAAAATACAACTCAAGGGGTGCCTGAGTGGCTCAGCTGGTCAACCATCCAACTCTTGATTTTGACTCAGGTGATGATCTCACAGTGGTGAGATGGAGCTCTGCGTCAGGCTCTGCGTTCAGCATGGGGTCTGCTTCAGATTCTCCTTGTCCCTCCCACGCATTCTCTCTCTCTGTCTCTCTAAAATAAATAAAATCTTTTAAAAAATACAACTCAAGTAGCTTCCAGAGTCAAAATTGAAATTCGGTAGTTTACTGGGTCTGCATTTCCTATGGGAAAGAGCAGAGTGACTTGTTCTGATTTGTGAGGTAAGGACAGCAAGGCACACTGAGGGCTGTGCCACTTTTCCTCAGATTGGTAACTGCATCGGACCTGGGCTTAACATCCTTATTTATACCATCCAGATAACACAATATCCACGGCTTTCTACCTTGCCATGCCAACATCGCTATGGGTCCAAGGAAGAGTAGTTCTTGCTTTCCTCTTAGATGTTCTTGGGGAAGTCAAAAGTGAACACTAGGACATTAATAACACTGTAACAGACCTGGAAAATGCCTCTAATGTTCTTGGCCTCAATTATATCCGACTTGACAGAGAAATCTCCAAATTTGCCAGTTACCATTTACCTTCCGAAGTCACAGTTCAAAGAACTTCTCATTACATTATCAAAGGGACAGTCACATCATGAGTATACAGCTGTATGTCTTCTCCCTTAGCTTCTCCTGGACACATGTTCTCTGTAGTGTCAGAATTTGGATCGTATCAATTCTTTGGACATGCCTTCTTTTGGATCTTTGGTTCCCCAAGGGAAGCCTGGTTTAATTGAGTGTGGATATTAGTATTGTTTTAGCAGCAGCCAGATGGTCCTGAGACAGGGGTGGTGCTGTGATATCTGGTCTCCATCCTTCAGAAGGAAATGATGGCTGCTGCTTCTCACAGTGCCTGAGCCACCAGAAGAATTGTCCGTATTAACAACAGTCTTCTCAGAGCAAAGCAAAATTGACATATAATAGAGTGTATTCTCATCCCAAGATGTGGAGACCCGACTCTTCATCAGCTAGCCAGCAGGACTGTGGAGGGAGAGCCCAGAGCTGCTGGGGCATCTGGCTCTAGCTCAGTTTGCAGATAAGCAAACTGAGGAGATTTTGGCTTCTTTTCAATGCATGACAAGCATATTTTTATGTCCTCAGGCACAGTTAAAATTGTGGCTTTGAAAGTCTAGTCTCTGAATCCAGATCCTAGCTGTTGTGTATCAGCTCATCATCAATCTCTGTCAGCTGTCTTTTCTTTGGAGAATGGGTTGCATTTCCTTGTTTAATCATATGTTCAGTAATTTTGGATTGCGCCCTAGACATTGTGACTGATCTATCTTCAGGAGGGCGAATCCTGTTGTATTGCTCTAAAGAGTTTTTTGTGTGTTTTTTTTTTTTTTTTTTTAGGTTTAAATCAGGCAATTCATTTGGCTAACTTTAACTGTGAACTCTTTCCCCTGTGATGGGCCCAAGTTTAAATATCAGTTCAGTTTTTTTCATTTTAGCTGAACTTCTTAGAGTCTGTTCTCCATGTTAGTGGCTCAGTACTCAAAGATTAGAGTTTATACACAAAATATGGGACATTCTCCCTATGGAACCTTTAATTTCTGGGATTTCCATCCTGCTTTCTAATGGTTGCAATTGCTCTTAACTCTGTTCATAAACCTTCTACCTAGTAATGATTACTGTTAATACCTCACTTTATTTTCTTCTGGCCTTCCTGTATGCCTCCCTTGCTCTCTCTATATATAAATGTCATACATTTTAAATTAAAATTGGGTTCATATTACAGATATATGTTTTATTTCTTGCTTTTATTAGTTACTGTTGTATTTTGAGCATTTTCTCATATCCTTCTATTGTTCAAATATTGCAATGTAGATATTTCCATAGTTTGTCTGTTTTTTTTTAATTGTCATGAGTGACAATGCAATCAATTTACACCACATGAAGTTTGTCCATGTCTTTGAGTATTACCTTAGTTCATACTTCTGGAAGTGGAATTATCCAGATGCGGGTTCACTAGCTACCTAGTCACGGTGTAACACTGAAGCTGCTGTGGTCATCCTCCTGGAAAAGAGGAAGTACTAATACGAATAAATGTGGGACGTTTATTGGGTTGAATTTACTCTGATCTAGGTCCCAAAGTGTTAAAATGTTCGATATGTGCAATCCTTTCTTCAAAAGCTTTCTGTATCCTGGAAATTCCTAACCCACCACTTTGCTCAGCTTCGCTCTCTGCTTTGCATGCATTTCTAATTTCACTTGTTCTTGCTTTAACTTGCCGTACCATATAGCTTGCCAGAGGTTGATAGGCTGTTAATATCTGTAAGTATAAAACTTAAGGGGGTAAGAGATGTCTTTGAGGCATTGAATCTGAACCACAAGCTCTAAGCCATCTCTTTGAGGGTTTCATAGGAGGTTCCTGGCTCCCAGCTAATAATAAAATGGCACATAACATCTTTGACCAAAGTGCTTCGACTTATGAACTTTTATAAATACAACCCAAACCGCTTCGAGAGCAAAAGCATGTCAACTCTACCCATCACCAACAGGTACTATCTGGTCATGAACTTGTCTCAGCTGTACCCGTGGCAATTTAATTTGTGGAGGTGACTGAGTGACAACATGGAGAGCAAATGCCATTGAAAAAAGAATTTATGACTTATATTCCTTGAGAGGAGGAGACGTGACATGCGGAATGAAGGGCCATATGAGGAAGCACCAGTTTTGGCCAGAAGGCAGGAGGGAGGAGTAAAGGAAGAGCCCAAGCCAGAGCCTTGAAGATTATGGTGTTCAGAAATTATGAGGTGGGACGCCCCCTATTGGGCAGGAAGTAAAACACAAGTGTGGGGGTTTGCAGTTAGAGAATTGGCAGCATGATTTGCATCCTATGAAAGCTGGATGGCAATGTATGTGTAAAGAATTTTGGTTGTTTGGGTCTGTGGTTTTCAGATGCCAAATAGATAAGGACAGAATCTAAGGAAAACACAAAACACTTGTTTATAATGAAAAGGAAGCCAATAAAATGCAAGCACATTTGGGTAAAGAAATGTCCTTTGAGGGAATTAATACTTAGGATTGCAGGGATTAACATTACATTTAAGGGTACTGAAAAGAAGCAAGAAGGCCTTACGTGACCTGCCTCCTCCCAGTCTGACCACACATCCCACAACTCTGCAGCTTATTCACTCTTCCCCAGCCATGGACATGTTGGAGACTCTGGAACAAACTAGGTATGCCTTTGCCTCAGGGCCTTTGCATTTACTGTTCCTTCTACCTAGAAAGTTCTTTCCCAGATACCAGCATGTCCCCTCTTGAAGGCCTTATTAAAAAATTACCTTCTTCACCAATCCTTCTGAAATGAACCCCATGTGACATTGCTAATCCCCTTTCCCACTTCCCCCCCCCCTTTTGTCTTTATCAATATATAACTGGCTATATATTTTACTTTTCTTTCTTCCTTCCTTCCTTCCTTCCATCCCTCCTTCCCTCTTTTTCTTTTCTTTTCTTTTCCATTTCCTTTCTTTCTCTTTCTTTTCTTTCCTTTCTTTCTTCCTTCCTTCCTTTCTTTCTTTTTTTCTTTGTTGTCTGCTTTCCACTAGAATGCATGCTCCCTGAGGGCAGGAAGTTGTTTGCCTTTTTCACTGATGTAACCTTAGTCCCTGTGTCTTCCAATCTAGTATTAAGGGGGAAATGTTGTGGGATAGGAAACACAATGTTAATAGGGAGTAGAAAAATAGAAAGCTTCCCCTGTACAAAGAAGTTTGTAGGTTGAACAATAAGTATATACAGTTATGCAGAGAGATAGATATATAGATAAAAAGATGAATTGGATATAAATCTATTTCTGCTTTAAATTATATACATATATAACATAGTAATATATGTAATATATATATATATACTTTCTTTAATTGTTAAACCTGTAAACTTCATTACATAGGGTTAGCTACCCAAGCTTCTTTTTAGATTTATTTATTTCAGGGGCACCTGCATGGCTTAGTCGTTAAGCGTCTGCCTTCAGCTCAGGTCATGATCCGATGGTCCTGGGATCCAGCCCCGTATTGGGCTCCCTGCTCAGCAGGAAGCCTGCTTCTCTCTCTCCCACTCCCCCTGCTTGTGTCCCCTCTCTTGCTGTGTCTCTCTCTGTCAAATAAATAACTAAAATATTTTTTAAAGATTTATTTATTTTATTTTAGAGAAAGAGAGAGCGCAAGTAGGGAGGGAACACAGGGCTCAATCCCAGGACCCTGAGATCATGACCTGAGTCAAAATCAAGAGTTAGACGCTTCACCAACTGAGCCACCCAGGTGCCCCTCCAGAGATGTTTCATTCCTAAAACACATAACAGCAAGTTGTATCATATATATTCAAACCTGAACAGCATTTCTTTCTTCTGATTTAATGTCTACCTAAAAGTCTGACATCTTGGAATTGTTAAATATTCTGAATCTCAGTAATATTTGCTAACACCAAAGGAACTTGTAAACCTGTATGTCCTAATATCACCAAGAAAGCCTAATCCCAAATGTAATTCCATGGCTCCCATTTAGTGTAGGTGATACCAAGAATTTAAGTGTTGATTAAATGTCTATATATTAATGTTCACAACATTGTTATTCAAAATAATCAAAAGATGGAAACAACCCAAATGTCCTTTGATAGATGAATGGATGGATAAACCAAATGCAGTGCATACACACCATGAAATATTATTCAGCCTTAAAAAAGAACGTTCTGATATATGCTACAACATGGGTGAACCTTGAAAATATTAAGCTACAGAAAATAACCCAGTCATGGGAAAGAGAAATACTTCATGAATTCATTTACGGGAGATACCTAGAATAATCAGTTTCATAGACAGAGAGCAGAATAAAGGTGACCAAGGCTGGTGTTTCATGTTACCATCTGGGCTGTTTCTGTTGGGATGATGAGAAAGTTCTAGAAACAGATGGTGGCGATGTTTGAACAACAATAGGAATGTACATAGCACCATTGAATTGTGCACTTAAAAATTGTTCAAATGGTAAATTTTATGTCATGTATATTTTATTTTAAAAATTATTAATGGATTAAATTCTGGACCTGGTTCCCAGACATTATATCTCTTTGCTTCTTTCTGGTTAAATGGTAATATCTTAGGGGCACCTGGGTGGCTCAGTGGGTTAAAGCCTCTGCCTTCGGCTCAGGTCATGATCTCAGGGTCCTGGGATCGAGCCCCACATCGGGCTCTTTGCTCAGCAGGAAGCCTGCTTCCCCCTCTCTCTCTGCCTGCCTCTCTGCCTACTTGTGATCTCTGTCTGTCAAATAAATAAATAAAATCTTTAAAAAATGGTAATATCTTAATGAACTAAAGAGATAGGGTGACCATGATTGTACAGAGTATCTTAAATGTCTATGATAACAAAGCTTGCAATGCACTCTCTATTATCACCTGATTTCACTGCTTTCCCTTCAGTTTTACTGATGGAAACATGGTCTTCTCTTTCCTGAGGCGGTTTCTTAAAATTTCCTTTGCTTAAAAAAATTCAAAGTTTTAGTATATGTCACCAGGACCAGTATAGGTCCACAAATTTCTGTCTTGTGTTGTGTTTTGAATAAAGTAAAACTTGAAAATTCTTTTTTTTTTTCTTTAGAGAGAGAGAAAGCATAAGCAGGGTGGAGAGGGTCAGAGGGAGAAGGAGAGAGAGAAAATCTTAAGCAGGCTCTATGCCCAGTGTAGAGTCTGATGTAGAGCTCCATCTTACCACTGTGAGATCATGACCTGAGCTGAAATCAAGAGTCAGATGTTTATGGTGCAGCCACTCTGGAAAACAGTATGGAGGTCCCTCAAAAAATTGAAAATAGAGCTACCCTATAACCCAGCAATCGCACTACTGGGTATTTACCCTAAAGATACAAATGTGATCCAAAGGGACACCTGCACCGGAATGTTTATAGCAGCAATGTTCACAATAGCCAAACTATGGAAAGAGCCTAGACGTCCATCAACAGATGAATGGAGAAAGAAGATGTGGTGTATATTTACAATGGAATACTATGCAGCCATCAAAAAGCAAAATCTTGCCATTTGCAATGATGTGGATGGAACTAAAGGATATTATGCTAAGCGAGACAAGTCAATCAGAGAAAGACAATTATCATATGATCTCTCTGATATGAGGAATTTGAGAGGCAGGTTGGGGACACATGGGGGGAAGGGACGGAAAAATGAAACAAGATGGGACCGGGGAGGGAGACAAACTGTAAGAGACTCTTAATCTCACGAAACAAACTGAGGGTTGCTGGGGGATGGGAGGGGTGGGGTGGCTGGTGGTGGACCTTGGGGAGGGAAAGTGCTATGGTGAGCGCTGTGCTTGTGTAAGACTGATGATGCACAGACCTGCACCCATGAAGCAAATAGTACATTACATGTTAATAAAAATTAAAAATAAATTCAGCCGCTTAACCAACTGAGCCACCCAGGCACCCCCTAACTTGAAAACTCTTAAGTCTATTTACCATCACTTTAGAACAATACTCTCAATAGCCAGTTCCTTAATATGAAATAGCTACACATGAAAATGCATTTTAAAGAACTCCCGATGGGGGTGCCTGGGTGGCTCAGTGGGTTAAAGCCTCTGCCTTCGGCTCAGGTCATGATCTCAGGGTCCTGGGATCGAGCCCCGCATCGGGCTCTCTGCTCAGCGGGCAGCCTGTTTTCCCCTCTCCCTCTGCCTGCCTCTCTGCCTACTTGTGATCTCTCTGTCAAATAAATAAATAAAACCCTTAAAAAAAAAAGAATAGTCTGTAATTGATATGATGGATCAGAAAACTGCCTTCTTCATAAAAACTCTAAAGTCCAAGTATACCAAAGCAGTATTATTAACATACATATATTTCCATTTACTCCCTTTTTTTTTTCTGAACAGGGCATAAGAAAATAGTCTTTGCACATGCAGAAAATAAAGAAAACATTTTAAAAAATGTGGAATAATTTGTAGAACTAAATGATCAGGTTCCATAGGTCGATCTTAGAATTATGGGTATTTGGAGAGGGAGAGGAAATTCTTTCATTTAGTGGTTTCTGCATCACTTAGCTGGACCAGATCTCTGGAGTGTCATCTTTAGAGCTCTTCAGAACATAAATCACACCAAATGGGTGGTAAAAAAAATGATAGAAGGTATTAGGCTGATTTGTACCTTTCTTTCTTTCTTCCTTCCTTCCTTCCTCTCTCTCTTTCTCTCTTTCTTTCTTTCTTCCTTTCTAAGACCTCTCCTATCCACGTGAGCCCCTCCAAAGTACTGCTTGAGCATTTTCAAGGCCTGGGAATTAGTTTCCCCCAGAGACAGTTTGAGAGAGCCAAGGTAGAAGCTGTAATCCTGTTCTGACTAGTCTTGGAAATCACACACGCTCATCGTCACCTGTTGGGTCTCTGGTCCGCACTAGAGTATGAACGTCAGGAAGCTTAGGTCATTAGGGGCCACGCTGGATGGAGCCTGGCTTACACTCTCGGCGCATCCATACACTACTTCCTACTGGGGTCTCGCTGGAGCTACCCCATGACTTCTCTCCTCCTCTTGCCCAAGGGAATCTCTTAGGCTAAGGCAGGGCCAGTAGGGAAGTCCCACATTTTCTGCTCCGATACAATTGTCTATTGTACCCAAACACTGACTCATAAGTACTCTACATTCCCCTGAGGCACTGGTTTTCAAATTTGGCCATTATGTAGAATTACCTAGGAAGGTGCCCCTGGGTGACTCAATCTGTGAAGCTTCTGCCTTCAGCTCAGGTCCTGATCTCGGGGTCCTGGGATGGAGCCCCATGTTGGGCTCCCTGCTTGGTGGGGATCTGCTTCTCTCTGTCCCTCTGCCCCGCCCCCTGCTCACGCTGCTCTCGCTCTCTCAAATAAATAAAAATATTTAAAAAAAAAAAAACCTTCACCTCGATCCTGTTCCTATAGGTTCCGATTTCATTGGTTTGGAAGGGATCCTGCCAACAGTAAATTTTCCAAGTGTGCCTCCGTGATTCTAACATGCGGGTCGAAGACCACTATTTTATGTTTTTCAAACATAAGAGCCAGAGAGACCGGCCCTGGTAAAGGACACAAATCTCATTTACAAATCCAAAGCAACCCCTCCGGCTAAAGAAAGAAGAGACAAGAAGAGTAAATATTACAGATGATCAGAACTGCCCTAGCCCTCACTGCCCAGCCAAATCTCACATCTCTGCAGACAAAAGGGAAGCAAGACACCTAATTATCGGGAAGGTCACAATTTGGTCCCAGGGCTCATGCCTTCCAGTTCACAGACCCTTCCAGTGTCTCAAAGCCTCCTGGAAAACCCCAGGGGCTATTTTTGAAGAATCCCTGTGAATTTCCCCTCTTCCATTCCTTCAATGTTGACTCAGCATGTAAGCAAAAGAGGATGTAGGTTTCTTCTGATTTCTCTCTGTTAAATTACCAAGAGAAACTGAAACATTGTGAACTTGGGGGTGGGCTGGGGGGTGTGTGTGCGGTGGGTAGGGGTTGAAGAGTTGAGAGAAATAAAAAAAAAAGATGAACTTGGGTCCACAGGACCTTCGCTTCAAGGCCAGCATGTTCAACACCAGTTTTGCGAAGGGCCTCCAGCTCCTTCTGGGCGATCTGTGTTAGCTCCCACTCTGTTCCTCCGCTGCCCCTTCCTTCAGGGCCAGGTAACTGAGATCCATGAAGATCACTGATTATGGACACATTTGCTTTATGTTTCCTTCAGGCAAAAGCATTTATTTAAAGCAGAGGTTTCAAATCCCATGGGCTGGATGAGGTCCACAGAGGGGGTCCTATGTATATTTTCTTTAAGTTTCACATGGGAGGGGGGCGGGGAACAACCTCCAGGTTCTCTGGAGGAATCAAGATAAATAACAATCTTGGGTTTACTTTTCAGTTTGGCAACAATGTGTTAGGGTCGAATCCCTTTCTTCTCTCCTCCCCAGCTTCATGCATTTCTATCACTGCCTGTCTTCTGCGGGCAATTCAACCGGGGTCCTTCCTTAAACAAGGACATGAATTAGGTGATATTAATTTCTGCCACACGCACACACACACACCCCACTGGTGAGATCCTTTCAGATCTTCAACTGCATTTGAGCAACACTGACCCTGGAGCATTTTAGCCTCTGGTCAGTTGCTAGCTGGAATGCAGGTGTTCAATATTGCCAACTTCCCAGTACTCACTCTGAGCCCTAACGCTTTCTGGAGGGATTTAAAACGATGTTGGCATAGCCTTTGCTCTAAAGGAGCTGGCAGCTTCCAGAGTGTAATCCTCAGCCTCTATTTGAATTCAGCCTTTAGCTTTGAATTTTACCTCTTATTTTGCAGCATGATTGAAAAGCCTCTTCAAGGGAAACGGTGTCCTGGAACCATCTCAACCCCAGGGGTCCCCACTTCCTGCTCTCTGGGCAGTGACCTTCACCGGGGAGGTCATACACCTTGTGTGCCTAAAAGGACCACAACCAAAGTAGAGAGCGGACTCTTTTTTTTCTTTTTTTTTTTTTAAGATTTTTATTTATTTATTTGACAGATCACAGGTAGGCAGAGAGGCAGGCAGAGAGAGAGGGGGAAGCAGGCTCCTCACTGAGCAGAGACCCTGATGTGGGGCTCGATCCCGGGACCCCAAGATCATGACCTGAGCCGAAGGCAGAGGCTTTAACCCACTGAGCCACGCAGGCGCCCCGAGAGCAGACCCTTACTACAACTTGGAACACATTCCTTGACAGTCCTTTATCTGGAAGGTTCTGAAATTTTATTATTATTAGAAAACAAACTTTTTTTCTTTTGTGAGAAAACAATAGTGATCTAATGCTTCTACATTCATTCTCACCCTGGGGCAGGGATGGGGAGGGGTTGGTGGGGGGAAACATTGTTTGAAGGTTTTTACTTTTTGGAGCTCATTCCACGGATGCAAGGAACAAGGCTCGATTTTGCGGCTGTATTTCATGAAGTGTCATTATCCTTCTGTGACAGCAAACTAATGGATGGCTGGGAGGAAAGATACAATTTGGGGGCAATTAATTCTGCTTCGAGTCCCAATTCACCCAATGCTAAATAGCACTTGAATCCTGATTCAAGATTTAGAGCCCAGCGGCCAGTGGAAGTCGGCCGGGGCTGCTCTTCCTGGCTCCATTCTGCAAAAAGCCTGCCCTTTGTTTTACTTCCTCTTGGCCCTGTGCATGTGGGCAATTAGATCAGCGATGGGGCTGGACCTTGTTCAGTCTGTTGGGGCCTCAGGCTGCTTTATGCCCTGATTTACGGCAGGAGGGAAGCCTCTGGCTAGCTGATGCTTGGTACTTGCTCAGTTTGTCCCAGCCACAGCAGGACCCGTGCTGCCATCTGCTTGCAACACTGGGGACAAAAACACACAAGGCAGGAGTCTGGTTTTTTTGTTCCCCTCAGGGATGCTGCAGCTCTGTACATACTCCGCACTGACAATGGAATACATGAGCCAAAGATGCTTCGTGCCTTCCAGAATCATCCTAAATGGGAGCCATGGCCAGCAGCTGGCCCGCAGATACCACTGCCGGGACTCCAAAAGCATCCCTCCATTTATGATTTATAAACCCAGGGGGAAATGGTTGTTAAGGAAATGCTGCTGAGAGATCAGTCTTCTCCCAGGAGAGAGGGGGGCTGCAAGCAGCTCTCTGGGAGCAGCGGAGTCTGATGATAAGAAACCAACCCCAGGTCACCGGACTCCCTTTCCATCAGCGCCTTCTGAACCCCTTGGCTCAGGAAACCTCCGCTTGCTCTGCCTTTGGGGTCTCACACCAGGCACCTCGGGCAACTTAGTCAGCATCTCGGTGCCTCTGGCCTCTCATCCTCGCGCTAGGGACGTTGTGAGCCTTCTGATGGGAAGGTCGTAAACAGTACGCCGATCCCAGAAGCTCAGTGTTAATTATCACTGCCGTTGTGGTGTCTCAACTCACACCACGATGAGTAAGCCGAACCAGAAGTGGGGAATCAAGCAAATCCAGGTCACAGAGCCCTGAGTTGGGGGCTTAAACGCGGAGACCCTTGCTCTGCAAGCCCGGACTGAGATCAGGAGGAGATGGACCGTCTTCACGGTGCAGGGATGAAGGCTGACGCTTGGTACCCTGAGTGCCTGGCACGGTACATAGCATTGCCTGTATGAACCCTTCCCAGATGCCAGATGCCGCAGCAACTCTGGGAGGTCTGGTGCTATTTTGATCACTATCTCTGTTTCACTAATGAGAAAACTGGGACATGCAAACACCAAGTAACCTCCCCAAAGTCGCTTGGCTAAGAGCCAGGATTCTAAAGCTGACAGGCCGGCTCTGCTCCCAGCTCCTGCTCTTAACTACACCTCTATCCACCACTCAGAACTAGGAAAATGGACAGCCCCGGGACCACTGATGGTCTGACTCCACCTTCTGGAGCTCCTAGCACCCAGCTCCTTCATTTTGCAAAGGAGGGAACTGAAGGTGAAGTGGGGTTTCTTGGATAAGGCAGTGCAATAGGGCAGCCTGGCGTCAGAGACTGGGAGTCCCAGCTGTGTCACTAAGCGGCTCATGTAGCCTTTCTAAGTCGTATCTTGCCCTGCTCCCACATCCTCGTGTCCTACCCGCGTGCTTGCCTCCCAAAGCTGCAGACAGGGTCATTGGGGTGACAGGCTTGGGCACAGGGAGCGATCTCTGAATGGTGGTTAAGGGCAGCTGTCCTTGCCTCCTCTTAGGCAACTGAAGCGGTGAAGCCTAGAGACCCACCCAGTGGTTGCCTCCAGCTTCAGGATTCTTCCTACTGCTGTCTGCTCTCCAAAGAACAGCAGAAGCACAGAAACCAAAACATAGCCAGAGTCTGGGGAAGATCAACCTTGACTCCATCCTACATGGTTCCCGAATGCCCAGAGCCCTGGTTGGCAGTAAGAAGAGCATTCACCTGTAGGAAGAGCCCCACCTGGAGGGAGAGCACTAACCAATAGGAAGGGAGAGCACTAACCGATAGGAAGGGCGCCACTTGTAGGAAGAGCTCTCCCTGATAGTCCAGTCCAGAGTCCTGCCCCCTTGCCACCTGTTGTGCCTTCGACTTGTAGTCAGAGCAATCAGTGAGCCTCTGGGCGCTCACTGACCTGCCTTTCCCAGAGCCAGGGCTCAGGTTAAATGGGTCCTGTCCATTCTCTTAAGGCTCAGTTCAACTCAGAGTTCATTGCCAGATGCTGGGCTGGGGATACACAGATGCACAATGGGAATTTATCCTTTTTTTTTAGATTTTATTTATTTATTTGACAGAGAGAGACACAGCAAGAGAGGGAACACAAGCAGAGGGAGTGGGAAAGGGAGAAGCAGGCTTCCTGCTGAACAGGGACCCTGATGCGGGGCTTGATCTCAGGACCCTGGGATCATGACCTGAGCCAAAGGCAGGCGCTTAATGACTGAGCCACCCAAACGCCCTGCACAAAGGGAATTGAGAGGGAAATGGAGAGGCTGGCAAGTATACAATGATCACTCATGGCGGCTGGTGGGGAAGTTCAAGCCCAGTGATGCGGGAATTCAGAGAATAGTGTGGTTAGCACGGTCTGGCAAAGGGGGAATGATGTTCAGCAAGGTGTTGAGCACTTCATGTATGTGATCCCATGTAATTCTTAAACCATTCTCAAAAAGATAAATACATGGAAATTAATTTCACAGATGGAGCTAAAATGAAGAAAGTCATATACTCACAAGGCTAGAAGTGGGAACTGAGTCTCTGTGGAAGCAAGAATCCAAACCTTTACTACTATAGTCACATTGTTCCTGAGCATTTATGAAGCACTAGCTGTGTACCAAGTACTCTGTGATGCATGCTAAACATACTACCTTATGCAATCCTCAAAGGATCCTTTCGAAATAGATGTTATTAGTCAGTCCGACTTCTAGTAAAAGGAAGCTCGATTAACTTGCCCAAGATCATATAATAAGTAAAAGGGCAAGATTTGAACCTGACTTTGTCTAGCCCCAGAACCTGGTCTCCTTTTACTGTACCCTCGTTTTTCCCTTTTTCCCCTATAATTTTTTAACAAAACATTTCCAAATTTGATCAGGAGTTTAATGATGCATCGCCATCTATGCAAATTAGCATATTTCTCAAAGTCATTACCAGAGTTTTCCTTCTTGGGAAACAAATGCTACCTCTCTAACCCATTACAGATGCCTGATCACATCACTTCCTGGGATAGAGGACTCCTGGGTCAAGTAGCTCGGCAATGCCGTGACCTTCACATACCTTTCTCATAATCACCCCCTCCAGTCTGGAGTGAGACTAACCTCCCCTCCACCTGTATCCCACAACCCATTAGCTAACAGATCCCTGACTTTCAAAGGCAAGTCTTCTCTTTTCAGATATTATCTCAGTTTCAGGAACTCCCCCAAACTATATCTCTGTCTCCAATCTCTCCTTTGACCCTAAGATCCATATATATAACGTCCTATGGAGCGGCACAGGAGATAAATCTGGACAAAGCAGCATGGTGCCCTAACTGAAATATGTAGAGTGCAGACGTGTAGACTTAACTGCTTTAGTGATTCTCTGCTGAGGTTAGAGAAAGGTGACAAGGAATGTACGGTCTCATCCTGAGTCTGGAAAGAAGCTCATCCGGGTCTTTTCTTTAAAGGCGGAAAACGCTTATTTGTCAAAGGAGACTTTTTTTAAAAAATGCAAAATCCTTGGGACTCTTCAAAGTTGCTGTTTTCTTTTTATCTCTCTCTTTTTTTCTTTTCTTTTTTGAATGAGTTTTTTGTTTGTTGTTTTGTTTTGTAGCTCTCTGTTGTATTTGCATGATCAAACTCCTTTGGCACTCTCTCTCTCTTTCCTCAACCCAGTAGGTGTTGGGACGTCAAGAACAAGGCCAGCCAGAAAAGAAGGAAAGCAGATCAGTCCAGAATACCCAAATTGGCCCCACTCCTCAGTTAGGGTGACCAGCTTGTTCCAGTTTGCCTCTGGGGAAGTTTCTCAGTTTTAGAATTACAGGACCTGCTCCCTGGGAAACTCCAGTGACCCCAAGATGGTTGGTCGCCCTGTCTTACTGAGATGAGAACATACAAGGATCTGGATGCAGAATTCGTGTGAAAACTCAAAGCCCTTTGCCTAGATTTCCTTTGGAATGAGGAGAACATCTCTGGATCAGAATGCCCTGGGAAGCGTATCAAAGACACTGATGACTAAGCCCGCTCCAGAGTTCGGATTCAGGAGGTCAGGGTAGAGCAAAGAACTGACATTCCTGACAAGTGGTCATCCAAGGCTGATGCTGCTGGTCCAGGCGCCAGCCTCTGAGAATCTTCACTCCCCAGTTCCCAGAACTTCTCTGCAGAAAGGGCAGGACTCCTCCAACCAGGATAAGGCCGGAACCATCTTGCCACTAAGCCTGACCTTGTACATGCCCACTGAGCCATTTTATTCTTGCTAAAGTCTTTATTGTTCGGAGACAGAGAGTGAGAGCTAGACCCGCAACATGGCCACCGTTGATTAATGAGCCCCCTGCCGCCCTTGTGGCTTTGGGAGGCTCTGGCATGAAGCTTTTGCCCTCAGAGCCCTGCATTTGGGGGGAAAGAAAGAAGAGGTCTCTTTAGAAAGGCTTGGGGCTGAAGGCCGGAGGGGCTGGGCAGGGCTACAGCTCACTGGAGAAATACCAACCTGACCCTCTCCAAACCCACAACAAAACCTTTTCTTGAGTGATTAGCCCCAGAGAAAGGTGATTTGTTAAAGCCCTGGGTTCACCGCTTTTGTGTCCTGGGCTTAGGACATCTGGCAGGAGCCAGAGAGCCCTCTGATACTGGGCTTGATCTCCATTCTCATGCACTGGACTGTGCATCATTGAAACACTGGCTACTCATTCTCATGCTAATCCATGAACCCGGAGAGCAGATGTGAAACATTTCGTTCTGTTCCTGCTCACTTGTAAAGAACTAATGCCACTTTTTTTTAAAGGCAAGGGCCGAGCTGGGCTGAGAGAGGGGTGAAGGTGAAGAGGGAGAGGGAAAAGAGGGGACCAGGGTGAATTCCAGAAAGACATAAAAGTTTCCTTTAAACGATGGTCTCTCCTGGTGGGCAAAGCGCTACAGTTTGTGAACTCGGGGCCCGATCCACAGAAGACGGGAAATGCAAATTCATATTGAAGGTGTGGGTACCTCCAGCTTGCAATGAAGGTAATATTTATAGGATGCAGAGACAGAAAGACTTTGGAGGTTCTCTGCAATGGGCTCCCATGAGTCTTTGCCTCCGTGCCTTGCCCCAGAGCTTTATCTTCTGGGGCACGGAGACGTCATTGCCACCCCCAAAGATGTGCTTGACGAAATACTGGTTCACTTTAACTCTTTTCTATTTTGAGTGCCATTTGCAAATGGAGGCAAGTTTAAGGGCAAGGTGGGAGTGGTTCAAAGGAATATATTTCTATTTCTCTTTGTCTTTCCTCTTCTCTATGGATAGAAAAACCTGTATAGATTTATAGAGAGAGGAACAGATAAATAATTCCTTAAGCTGTCAGGCATTTCATACTGTTATTCCTATGCGCTCCGTTGGACTGAAGTGCCCATACTATTGATTACATTGTAAATCTGTTAATGACAACATTGATTCAGTGGAATATCTAGATTTGTTTCCGACACTGTCATCAGAAAAATTCTAGGGGAGAAAGACTTATGATACATTTGCTGATGGCAGACTGTCCCTCTTGCCCAGGATTTGTGGCCTATTTAATGCATGCCACAGACGCAGGCTGACATCTGCAGAGCATTGCCAACTCAGAATTGTTTACAGCTCTCACCCGCATGTCCTCTGCACACCACCCCTTGCATCACTCACTTGAACAGATCCGCTGTGTCAGGAGCCACTGTGCATGCTAAGTGGCCAGACCTCCACCTTCCCCCCTTGCACCTTTTGAGAAGCCCCTTAAATCAGTGTTGTCCTAACTTCCTTGGTGATAAAAGTAACCCAGAGGGCTTGTGAATCAAGACCTTCCGCTGGACGTTCTTAGTGGACATGGGCAGGCAGGGGCTCTAGCTCATCTAACGAGCGTCCCAGGGGAGTCTGATCGACAGAAAGTTCTGGGTCACATTGTCCACGCTCTTCCAGTGCATTTGTGGACAGCCTCTGGGGTGAGCAGTGTTCTAAGCTCCAACCTGAGATGCTCACCCTCTGCCCCTTCTCTTGTGCTGTCTGTCTACCTTGGCAGGTCTGGTGTTTCGGGGCTCGCCTTTGACCTTGGATACCTTGAGATGCCTGTTTCCGCTGTAGGGTCCTTCCCTGCAGTTCTTGGCTTCTTGTCTCCTGGTACCTGGCGCTCTGTTCTTTTTCCTGTAGGAGGCTCTGTGATTAGAAGGAGAGGCACAGGGACATTTGATGGTTACGCTGGTTCTTCTACTCTGAAGATCTGCTTTTGTTTGTTTTGCATCCTTAAACTCCAGAAAGGAGTTAAACCACCTGAGGTGGTTTAAGCTGATTCTGTTCTGGGTGTATCTATTCTAGAGAAGACCTTGAGAACACTAAAGATAGACATAATCAGTCTTTCCATTCTTTCTTCTCTGTTTCTTTCGTCTTCTTTCTCATATTCTAAATTATCTTTCTTTTTTCTTCCTGCCACCTTGGAATCACTTCTTGACTTTACTCTCAATTTTCTAATTCTATCTTCTTGAGGGGTGAATTTCAGGTTTGTTTGTTTGTTTGTTTTTCCACTTCTGGGAAGCAATGTCCCAAGGAAAGCCACCACCCAGGGAGACCCCAAGAAGAAGGTAATTGGATCACAGTGGGACACGGCTGTTGGAGTCACCACCTCATGATTGCTCTGTCCCCGAGTGGGGCTCACACATCAGAGTCCTTTTCCCCTCATGGTGATTGTCTCTCACTAGCTTCCCTCATCTATATCTGTAAACTAGGTACACAGACACACACACAGACCCCTTCCAAAATTCCAGAATTCTCAGACATTTATAAACAGTAATCCTTACCCCTGGAACAGTGCATGCTACTTCTCAAAAGGGCTCATCCAAACCCGAGGATGTAATGAGGCACCTGTTTAGGGGACCCCAAACATCCATACAAAGATAAGGAGACCTCTTCTCCATCCTGAACTCAAAGAAGATCTCAAAAAAGGGTGTCTGCAAGCTTCACCTGCTGGGACAGGCAACTCAGCCAAGATGCTCAGTGCCACAGCCATTAAGAGAGTTGTCATTTCTTCCTGGACCCTACTCATCAATTATTTCTGCCCATATTTATTCCTACCTGAATGTCGTTACTCATGTCATTCCCCTTGCTTAGAAGGCCCCTCTTCTCCCTCCCACCTATCCAGACCCTAAACATTAAAAACAAAACAAAACAAAACAAACAAAAAAACTATTCAACCTTCAGATTCTTCAAGACCTCAGAAAGCAACTTCCCTGAATTTCTAATCCTGCATAACTTTTATCACATAATTTGTATTTAATTACATATAACTAGTATCATAAAATATCCACTCAGGTATACATTTACATTAGGTTCACAAACACTAGAAATTCCATTTTGGCATTCCTTTGGCTAAATTCTATTTCTCTGATGGGCATTTATTTTCTTACTTTTGTTGTTCTGTATTTTTTTTAATTGTTTATTTATTTGAGAGACACAGAGAGAGAGCATGTGAGCAGAGAGAGAGCAGGCAGAGGGACAGGGAGAGAGAATCCTCAAGCAGACTCCAAGCTGATCATGGAGTCTGATGTGGGGCTCGATCCCAGGACCCTGAGATCATGACCTGAGCTGAAATCAAGAGTCAGCCTCCCCCTCAACTGACAGAGCCACCCAGGTGCCCCTGTTCTGTATTTTTTAAATTAACATGTAATGTATTATTTGCTTCAGGGGAGTACAGGTCTGTGAATCATCAGGCTTACACACTTCACAGCTCTCACCATAGCACATGCCCTCCCCAATGTCCATCATCCAGCCACCCCATCCCCCCCCATCCCCCAGCAACCCTCATTTGTTTCCTGAGATTTAAGAGTCTCTTATGGTTTGTCTCCCTCCCCGGTCCCATCTTGTCTGTTCTGTATTTTTTTTAAGTCCCTTCTACACCCAACAAGGGGCTGGAACTCAGGATCCCAAGTTCAAGAGTCCCACGCTCCACTGGCTGAGCCAGCCAGAAACCCTCTTCTTTCATTGCCAATGAGCTTTTCAAGTGTCCATCTTCTGGCCCCAACTCGATTGTGGATTAGTACATCATGCAGCAAAGACTCACTGAACACATGCCATGTGTCGGGGAAGCGTGGTTAGTGGGGCAAACTTATTATCACTGTCATGGGGCACATGATCTTTCTTCCACTTTTCTCCAACTAAAACCATTGTTTTTTCAAGGATAACCACATGCTTTAATGTCTGGTATTCCTGTTGCTAAGATAGCCTTGAAACAAGATATAAACCACATATACCATAAGTTTGGCTGGAGGGTGTTCCCATTGCCATACCTAAAGAATAAGTAGAGTGAAATGATACTGGTTACAATATTTACCATTTACTGAGTACTTGCTGCGAGTCAGGGGCCTTACGAGTCTTTATATGTATGAACTCATTGATTGCTCACAATGACTCACTGAGCTGTTAACACCCAGACGCATGAAGAGTTCTCTTCTTTCCTTCTCTCTAAATGTATATGTTAGAACTTCGCAGCTTTGATAGGCTTCCCAAATATAACTTCTTGATATTTTCCCTCATCCTAAGAATGTGCTCTGACTCTTTTGTTCAGAGTACAGGACATGGATTTAAGAAATATCTTTCCCCTCCAATGAAGTACAGGAAATGTTATCTCAAAGAACAAAAAGATGCCTAAATTTCAAACACATTTTTAAAAAAGATTTTATTTATTTATTTGACAGACAAGAGATCACAAGTAGGCAGGGAGGCAGGCAGAGAGAGAGGGGGAAGCAGGCTCCCTCCTGAGCAGAGAGTCCGATGCAGGATTAGATCCCAGGACCCTGAGATCATGACCTGAGCCGAAGGCAGAGGCTTAACCCATTGAGCCACCCAGGCGCCCCTTCAAACACATTTTTAAACAATAAAGAGACTTTCCAGGTTAGCAGTATTATAATTTCTCCCATTTTCTTCCTTCCTTGTTTAAAAGGGTAACGCACACAAGTCAGTGTACTATTAATGACAGGAAGGGGGAAAAAGAGGAAAGATGGCATGAAAAGCTCACCACCATAAATGGTTTTTTCCACTTTGCAGGTGTGTAGAGGGCAGTGTAATATCATGGAGTGTTTAGGGGCATGGACCCTGGAGCCAGACTGTGGGGTTCAAATCCTGACCACCTCATCACTTAACCTGCTTGCACCTCTGTGGCCCTATCTCAAAATGGGAACCATGATTATTTCACAAGCATCGTTAATAAAGATCAAAAGACTTGATATGTGTGAAGAATCTAGAACAGCCTTAGGTAAATGTAAGTTATTCTTTTATATAACCCCTCAGTTTCCATCTGTAAAATGGGGATGCTAGACTCAATCTGATATACCCAAGTTTATTTCTCCCATGGGCATGCGATTAGAAATTCACCTGTGTCTGAATGCCAAGGATTTTTTTAAAAAATGTTAACTTTACCAGATTGAGAGTGTCTACACTTAGGGATCAAGTATTCACTATGGCTCAACCATGATTCAAGTGCACGGGAAGGTACACTTCATACCTATTTTCCTTCTGCCCGCCATCCTTCATTATGTCAGTTTGATGATGCCAGTTGAATGGAGTTGACTTCAGCAGCTTAAAATTCTTTGAGGAATGCCATTGCACTTCCATTATAATTGCTACCTGATCCAGGTTTGCTAGAGACACACGTGGCAAGGTCAAGCTCTACACAGGAGGGCTGGGCACATGCTTCCTGCCCTGTAAACTCAAATGCAGTGACCAAACAGGTAAAGAACATTTGCTAGCGGGTCTTCTGGGGCACCTCTGTGGCCCTCAGTCTACTGCAGGTGCAGTAGAGGGGGAAAGAGCATAGCCAGAAAGACCTGGAACTCATCAGCTCATCCTGGTTCACCTTTCTGAGCCTGGTCTAGCATTTCCAAGATTCCCATAGGAGAGCTGTGAGGTTGAGAGTTGGTAAAGAGAGAGAACCTGGCATACAGCTAATACCTAGTGCATGCTCAGTGCATGGTCCTAGCGTGTGTTAAAGTTAAATGTAATTGTGAATAAATATTATAACAACAGGAAGCAGGAATCGTGTAGACTTGAGTTTTCGAGTTATCCAACCAGAGGTATGTGTTCAGCTCCACCATTTTCTAGGTCGGTGACTTTGGACAAGTTACGCTAGATAATGAACCCTCAGTATTCTCATCTGCAAACTGGGAATAATCCCTGGAGGGTTTATGGTGAAAAACAAAGTTGGAAATAATACATGTAGCATGATTAGCTAAACGTGTGTCATAATCAATGCTCAGTAGAAGGAGATGGCCGTCCTTGAGTCTTCTATCTTGCATTGTCCTTTCCCCTCCAACCTCTGCATATCACTTATCTATATTATCTTTATTCATAGAACTCATTCAATATTTGAACTTCCTTATTTCTTATCTTGTCTTATATCTTTCTTCATGCCACCTCTTCGGTGAGAGACAGATTTGCCCATCATGTTCATCATTACTCCATCCTGAGGACCTCATGTGTATAAAACACATGATAAATCCTGGCTAAATAAACAAAATAATAATAATAATAATAATAACTATTGTTTTCGATATAGGTACACAAAGACCAAAAGAATCCCATATTTTCTCAAGATTTTCATATATTTAACTGTTTTTTGAATTAATGGGAGTTTTTGACATTTCCACGAGGATAATCGTCTCAAATATCTTACCCTCTAGCACAATGTTGGCATGCCCTTTTGCCTAAAATTCAACAATTCATAATGTATGCATTCTTCTGTAAATAGGTCTTATTAACATAAAATACGTCTTAAACATCTGTTCTCATACCTCTGTACTTTAATAATAATGATCTGCTTTTAATCACTGAGTGTTGATGACAAAGGGACTCATGAAGGGGGACTTAATCATGGTCATGGATAGACTGGATTAAATAGAAAAATCTAGCTTTGCTTTCAAGAGATTATTGGGCCAGTCATCGTACCCACCAAGAAATTTAAGCGGAAGTCTTCCTTAAAAGCCTCCTGACTTCTGACTTTGGCAGAGTCACTAAGAGGCAGAAGACCATGGGAAGGCGAGAATGTACAGAGGAAATGAATGGAAGACATTCCAGTTTTAAATTTATTCCCTACAGAGAAAATACTATTTGGCTTTGAACAGCATCGATTCAGTGACATTGACCCTTTTTTTTTTGGTCTTGTTATGCCCCAAATTTCTATAATGTCACATTGAATTTGATCCATAGTAGCATTTGAACTAATTGACCCAAGTGATTGTCCTTAAAACAAGCTCTTTCTCCGCCTTATCATGCTAAGCTCATTTTCCTTCAACCCCACTGGTTCTTTCTTCTCACATTTCTTTTCTGACTCCCCTTCCTTTACCCAGTCTTTATGGGAAACACCATATGGAACATCAAAGGTCTCAGAGCCTGGTATTCTTCATTTTTTTAATTTATGCTCTTTCTTCACGCCCTGGTTAAATATACTTCCATAGTTTTAAGCATATTCTGTAAGCTAGTGGCTTCCATATTTATGCCTTCAGTCCCAACCTCTCCATTGAGTTCCAGATATGTGTCTGTTTGACATCTCCTTGTGGATGTCCAATGAGCATCTCAAACTTGGCAAGACCAAAACTCTACTCTTGATTCTTGCTTCCAGGCCATCGTGGAATCCTTGTTTCCCCATTTATGTAAGTAAAACAATCACTCTCTGAGTTGCTTAGGCCAAAGACCTAGAAGCCAGCCTTGATTCCCCTCTTTTCCTTGTGCCCCGCATCGAATCTACCAGGAGATCCCATTGGCTCTACCCCCAAAATACATTTCAATATCTTCTCTTATTAGTACCTTCACCAGTAATACTCCACTCCACAGAACATGATTTCTGTCCCGAAAAACGATAAGAGTCTCCGCAATGGTATTCACATGGTTTCTCTTGTCCCCCAGATTTTATTCACCAGGCATCACTAGAGTAATCTTTTAAGTATGTAAATAGTATCATACTACTTTTACTGAAAATCCTCAATGGTTTTCCTCTCGCACCTAGAATGAGCTCCATACTCCTCTCTCTGTCTTAAAAGATGCTAAATGATCTAACCCATAACTCTTCAACATCATATGTGTTCAGTGAATGAATGAGTAGGTAAATAAATGAATAAATAAAAGGAACAGAGTCAGTGGTTATGAGTTGGGCTCTGGTATTAGATTACCCGTGGTTGTATTTTGGACCCACCAACTACTAGTTATGTGGTCTGTGAGATTTAACTCTCTAAGGACTGTTTCTGATTTTAAGCGATAAAAACTAGCTGAAATCACAAAAGAGAATTTTTTTAAAGATTTTTTTTTATTTCTTTGACAGAAATCACAAGCAGGCAGAGAGGCAGGCGGGGGGGGGGGGGAAGCAGACTCCCTGCTGAGCGGAGAGCCCCATGTGGGGCTCGATCCCAGGACCCTGGGATCATGACCTGAGCTGAAGGCAGAGGCTTTAACCCACTGAGCCATCCAGGTGCCCCCACAAAAGAAAACTTATTAGCTTGCTAAATCAGGAAATTCAAGGGGTTCTTCTGGCTTTGGGTATATTCGGTTATAGGTACTCAGATGCTACCATTAGGAATTTGTCTCTTCTTTGCCATAAACCACCACCAATGCCTCATTATTACCTTCAAACTCAGGCAAACTCTACCCACAATGGGGCAGAGATATCTCTGTTTTCATTTTGTTATGTAGCTGACAGTTCTATAGAAAAGAAATTTTTTATTTTGGAGGAGTTTTAGCAAGTCCCTAGAGTTTTAGAGAAACTCTAATTGGCTTTGGGTCATTTGCTTAATCCTGAATCAATGACTATGGCTCCCCTACCTATCCCTCAAAGTTAGGCTGGATCCATTCTTCCTAAGGATACAAAGGAGGGCCAGCTCCCCAAAGAGCTGTTTGGGGTCCTTCACATGCAAAATAAGGCAAGAGTTCCTCCCTTGTATATATAAGGCTCATAACACAATGCCCAGCATACAGTAAATAATCCATTAGCCAGATACAAACACCACATAGAAAAACTTTGGGGTGTGGACCAAGTTCTACTTAGATAAAACATTATCATCCAAAAAATCCTACCACTGAGCAAGAAAGACATGAAAATGAATAAATATGATTTCTGTGTTTGCTCCATGGTGTAGAACATCACCACGAAATGTACCTAAGGAAAGAAGAAAGGAAATAACAAAGTTACAAGCAAAAACCAACAAATCAGAAAACAGAAAATGGTAGTTGTACTTCTCAGTTGCCTTTCTGAACAAAAGAAATAAATGCACAGAACTCCAGCTGGGGTGGGGGGGATGAAACACTAAGTAAGAATTAGAATTATAATATAAAGAGATACCATGTTTTTTAAAATTAAAATTTCATGTATATGCGATTTGAATAATTTGATAAATAGAATAATTTTAGCCTGCTCTTCATGTTTATTACACAAAAATCATACAGATAAAGCATGAATACATTATCACAAAAGAAACCATTAAGTACAGCAAGAAAAAGAGTGTCTCCTTTTCACATTTCTTTGCTTGCATTCTTCTTAAAAATAATCACTTTCAGGAGTTGGGTGTTCATTCGTTTCCCCCATGGATCCATTTACAAATGTATGGATTTATGCCTTCTGTGTTATATGGAAAAAAATCCACATGTGAGTTAATATTATCCATACCGCTCTGAAATGTACTTTTTCGCTTAAGCAAATGAGTTGGTGATATATCTAGTGCTGACATATGGGTCTATCTCATCCAACGTCCCAGCCTTAGAGCGTTTCTCAGGAAGGTCTGCCTTTTAAATTATTTAACTGCTTCTTCGTTGATGGACATTTAGGATGTTAACGATTTTGTTATTATAAATAGCATGGAAATCAATCATCTCTGCGCATCTTTTGGATACCCGTGCAAATACTTATTTAGCATAAATTCCTGGAAGGATTTATCATTTCTATTTTGATAGAGGGTGGCAACTTGCCTTCATAGAAATCAACACCAATATAGTCTTCATAGAACTGTCTTAGATTTTCTATTTTCTGCTCATACTTGAAAACACTTTCTATCACCGATGTTTTTGTTCTCCTAATTGGATGAGGCCACCCCATAATTCATTCCATGCACTTCCCTGCTCCCCAACAGCAATCTCTACTCCTCATTGATCAGAAGAGACAGGGAGAGAAAGCTGCCCTCCTCAGTTGTATTCTCTTCTGACTTGGGAATACTTGTAAAAATTCTCGGGATTATGTCTGTTCACCAGGATGGGTTCTGGGGATTGAAAGGCAGAGACAGGAGCAGAATCAAGCTTTATTATCCTGTGCTGTTCTAAATGAATCAGATTTTCTTTCTTTCTTTCCTTCTTCCTTCCTTCCTTCCTTCCTACCTTCCTTCCTTCCTTCCTTCCTAACTGATGAAGTTTGGAATGGGAGAGGGGTAGGTTGTTTCCTCATTTTTTACTCATTTCTGCAGGTATTGGAAAAGAGATTTTCTGTGAAGACATTTCATTTTTTTAAAAGATTTTTTATTTTCTTTATTTGAGAGAGAGCAAGAGAGAGAGAGAAACAGAGAGCAGGGAGCTCAATGCTGGCCTTGATCCCAGGACCCTGGGATGATGACTTGAGCAGAGAACAGACACTTAATGGACTGAGCCACCCAGTGGCCCAAGACACTTCAATTTTAAGGCAGAAATCTAGTTGATTTCTATGAATGCAATGGTCTCTTGATCTTCACGGATGGTATTAATTTCCTTTTCTCTAAAAAGATTTTATTCATTCATTCATTTATTTATTTGAGAGAGAGAGAGAGAGCACAAGCACGGGGTATGGGCAGAGGGAGAAGCACAAGCAGGGATCCCAACGTGGGACTGAATCCCAGGACTCTGGGATCATGACCTGAGTGAGCCAAAGGCAGATGCCCAACCAACTGAGCCAACCAGGCACCCCTTAATTTTAGCTTTTAAAGTGTTTTCCAGGGGTGCCTGGGTGGCTTAGTTAGTAAAGGGAGTGACTCTTGATTTCGGCTATGATCTCAGGGTCCTAGGATCAAGCCCTAAGTAGGGCTCCTGCTCCGTGTGGAGTCTGCTTGAGATTCTCTCTCTCTCCCTTCCCCCCCTCCTCCACCCCAAATAAATAAACCAAGTCTTTAAAAAAAGTAAAAAAGTTCTTTGCAGATATTTCCTTGGTCCACCATTTTACCTACAGATATTATTTCTTCTTTTAATGCAATTAAGTATTGATCTGTCCGGATGGTTCAAAACAGGTTAAACCAAGTGTCATTACTGATATTCAGCTGTTTTATAACCTACAAAAATAGCAATTTATATCTGGCTTATCTTAAAGAATCTCTGTTTTTCCACCTAAGCTTTTCTCTGCGATTTGACCACTGATGGAGCTCAGGAGCTGTTTTCCAGGTGAAGTGGGCTGGCCCTTTTGTGAACCAGAGCCTCTGAAGGTTTCCCCACGGCTGGGCCACACAGCAAGCAGTATGGGTGGAAGAGGCAGAGGAAGAGGGTTGAAAATCATTTCCCATTTCATCCCCCTGATGAATTGCCCTTCACTCTTTGAACCTACTTGTTGACTGTGACTTTGGGACTACTTGGGACCACTCTCATCTCCAAAACTAGTCTTCCTACAATATTTCCGACTGGCTTGGCTCCACCTAACTAATCTATTTTTCTGTCTTGCTTTCATCCATTCTGCAACATTTCCAGTCTCCTTCTTACATTTTTTCCTTTCGGAGGTGGGGGTGGGGTGGGGCGGGGGTGGGGCTTAAGGTAATTGATTCATTTTGAGTGGGTAAAAACGTGGATGAGCCTGCCTTTTACCATCTTGATCTCATTTCTCATGAATGACTTGAAGGAATAATTACTGATTCAAAAAATGCTAGAAATCCTGAATATAACAACCATGAGGAAAAGTTTTAATCGTCATTGAGTACCTTTTCTATTAGGCTCTCGATCTGAATTGTCATAGGGATAATTTTGATGTTACTGTCAAGAAATATCTAACCTCTAAATGGTTTATACTCTTGCAGACCACTTAAAAAATATAGAGAGTTTTCATGTCATTTTAGAAACCTAGCTTACTCACACAAGAAAACACTTGACAAAAATGGAACACAACAAAAGGCTGGCCTATTTTTTTTAAATTTATTTTTTAAAAGATACTATTTATTGGGGCACCTGGACAGCTCAGTCCATTAAGCAACTGCCTTCAGCTCAGATCATGATCTCAGGGTCCGGGGATCAAGTCCCTGCTGGATCCTGAACCTTGCTCAGGGGGGAAGCCTGCTTCTTCCTCTCCCTCTGTCCTTTTCCCCCACTTGTGCTCACTTGTTCTCTCTCTCTCTCTCTCTCCCTCTCTCTCTGTATCTCAAATAAATAATATAATCTTTAAAAGGAAAAAAAAAAAGAACTAAAACTGTCTTTAGAAAAAAAAAAGAGCTAGGGGCACCTGGGTGGCTTGGTCTATTAAGTGTCTGCCTTCGGCTCAGGTCTTGATCCCACAGTCTCTGGATCCAGACCCACATCGGGCTCCCTGCTTAGCAGGGAGTCTGCTCCTCCCTCTACCCCTCACCCTGCTTGTGCTCTCTCTCTCTCTCTCCTTCACATAAATAAATAAAATCTTTAAAAGGAAAGAAAAAAAAAGAACTAAAAGTGCCTTTAAAAAGTTTCTTTATTCATTTTAGAGAGAGAGCACATGCATGAGGGGACGGGGACAAAGGGAGAGGAAGAGGGAGAAAGAAATCAAAAGCAGATGCCTCACTGAGTGTGAAGCCCAACCCGGGGCTCGATCTCACAACAGCGAGATCATGACCTGAGCCAAAACCAAGAGCCTTCACCTACTGAGCCACCCAGGTGCCCCAAAGGGCTGGACTTTTAAGTGACTACAGATGCAAGAAAATAAAACCTTAGCTAAAAACATGCAATAGCAAAATAAAACAAAAATAGCACCACCAAGGAGGCAAATGTGAGTACACTTCAACATTAAAACAAATAATGTACCATAATTATTGCTCAATCACATAAAAATAAATAAATAAATAAAACAAAGCAAGACATTCCCTCCTACCCCACCCAAGTATCTTAGTATCTATATCTTAGTATTAGTATCTGCAAAGGGCCCTAAATAAAATCCAAACCAATTTATAATGAATGTGTATTTTTAATACTAGAAATAAAATTAGCTAATTCTTTAATGAGAGGAAGAATTCATCGTGGAAAAAAGACAAATGCCATACTTAAAGATCAAAGTATAGAAGCATTTCATTAATAACATAAGCAGAAGAAAGATACATGATTTTTTACTATTATTTCCCATTATTCTTAACAGTTTAAAAAAATTTTTTTAAAGATTTACTTAGTTCGTTAATTAATTTAGTGAGAGAAAGAGAGAGAGAGAGAGAGAGCCAGGGGAGGGCAGAGGGCGAGGGAGAGAATCTCAAGCAGACTCCAGGGTGAGTGTGGTCATGCATCCCATGTGGTCATGCATCCCATGACCCATGAGTTCATGACCTGAGCTGAAATCGGGAATCAGACATTCAACCAAATGAGCCACTCAGATGCACTGTATTCTTAGAGTTTGAACCAATGCAACATGGCAAGAAAAATGAATGAGTTAGATTTTTGGGAAAAAGGATTTAAAGGTTTTTACCAACTAGAAATTAGGTAATTGTCTACTGAGAACATTGAAAGTAATAGGTGTGCTCAGTAAAGGTGCCAGTTACTGGAAATATTTGGAAAAGTTCATAGCCTGCTTAGATTCAGGGGGAAAAAGTCATGAAAATATCATGGGGGAAAGATTCCGCAGAACAGTCATTCATCTAAATCACTGATGAACAACCACAGAAAACAATGCAAGGAATTTTGTGAAGGCAATGAAAAATTGTCCTGTGTCACACAATTGAATAAAGTGTGCCATGTTCCTTGAAGCTGTCAGAATATATTATATTATAAATAGGTGAATTCCCCCCCCCCCGAGCAATCAATAAATGTAATGATAGACTGGTAAAAATGTAAACAGTCTGTTTTGGGGGTGACTGACCTAAGAAGCCTAAAACTAGGGGGAGAATAAATATGTGAAAATAATCAAGACATCTGAAATTGTAGTATTTGGAGTCTTCGAGTGAAAGTATGTAATAAATACGAATATTGTGTAATTCTGATGACAGTGACAGATCCATGGACCAAAATAAAATGTCCCGGCACAGACTCAAGTACATATCAATTTAAATACAAGATAAATGTGTCATTTCAAGTCAGCAGAGGAAAAGAATAGATATTAGGAAAACTGGTTCATCATTTGGGGGGGAAAAAAGTTAGATGGTTATGTTATTACAGACAGAGAAATTGATTCGGTGAGAAGCTCCCTCAGAGGATCCCTTTCTTGGCAACTCTCCCTAGTCTTGCCCTTACTCCCCATCTAGGAACAAAACCAAAGAAATCTAATCATATACAAGAAAAGAAGGGGCTGTTTTGGAAATGACTATACAGCCCTGTCTAAAAACATTTTTTAAATGTTTTTAAACATTTAAATGTTAAAAACGTTTTGTCCTGTGTAAAGGGTCTTTAAAAGTCACATTCTTATATAGGCTGGGATGTGAGTTATTCTAAGTCCTTTAACCGAGGGACAACTGTCTCATAGGTCAAGCCGTAAAAAGCGTAGAGGTGAGCTTGGACATCCAGTGTTTTAACTAGTAAAAATAAGCAAATTCTTTGCAGTTTCAGCTTATATAATTCTAGCAGTTAAAGGACAGAATGCTAAGGGAGAAGAGGCGATCAGATTGGATGCGATGCTCCTTTACCCCCCAGAGAAGTGACATTGGCAAAATCCGTTTCTGTTTCTCATCCTCTCTCTCTCTTCCTCTCCCACCTCCCTTCTTTCCTTCTCTCTCTCTTTCCCTCCCTGTCCCCATTCTTGTCCTGGAAAGACTGCAAAAATTACGGAGGCGATCAGGGACGCAAGAAGATCAACTTCCGGTCTTAGGAAATGAGAATGATAAGAATGAGCAGAAGCTCCCAGAGGAGAAAGCCTGTAGGAGTTCTGACACCTGAGGACTTTTCTAGAACATCTACAGGTGTGAACAAGGCACAACAACGCCCTTCTGAGCTATGCGATTTAGGGCATGTTTCCTCATCTTCCTCAAGCCTCAACCTTTCCATCTGTCAAATAAGACTAATAAAACCCACTCTGTGGGGCAGGGGGGGCACAGGAGAACCAAGGGAGACCTGGTTGCCAGTCACCTAACACAGGGTAAGAGCTCATCAGTATTAGCTATTATTAGTAATTTGCATTGACACATGTCTGTTGTGCTTTGAATTGTGTTCTCCCAAAAGTCATGGTCAAGTCCTAATCCTTAATACCCGTGAACGTGATCTTTCTAAAAATAGGGTCTTTACAGCTGTAATTAATATTTTGGAGGGAGTATGGCTCTGCTGACACCTTGATTTCGGACTTTTAATCTGCAGAACAGAGAGATAATAACTTTCTGTTGGTGAAAACCACCCAGTTTGTGGCCATTTGTTATGACAGCCCTAGAAAAATCACATAGTATGCGGTAATTAATCTTGTGATTTTATTTGCTTAGTGGTATGACTGAAGAAGCTATGTTATTGTGTTGAAAATAATAATCAGGACTAAAAAGAAAAGGAAAAACCATCTGCGGAAAGACGTGCTATCCATGGGTGTTTTAGGGCATGCTTCTAGGGTCTCATGAGAAAACCACAGGTAGGGATCTATATCTATCTCCATGAGTGCTTCAGGGACAAAAATCTCTGGCTGGGAAGTCAGGTGTGCCAAAGAGAACTTTCCTTTGCTTTTGAAAACTGAACTGAGTTTCCATTCAAGTGCCCGTGTTTCTAAGTGGTAGAAATGTACTCAGTCCATTCTCGATAATCTCAGGGTCACTTCCTGTTCCCTTGTCCCCGAAACCCTTGTCAATCTCTCAGCTCCCACCCAGTGTCTCCTGTTTGGTCTTGGAGAGCCATCTCGGGGGCAAGATGTCCATAAAGAATATGGGCTTTGGCCATCGTTACCCATTCATGGGACGACTGATGAGCTGCCCTTTTGCCCTACCTGTCACTAGCCCCTCCTGTCAAGGTCATGTTTTATGCCTTGTTCTAGACTGCCAGGCTTCTCCAGATTCCACTCCCTCCTCCAGACCCTGCTCCTTCTCAGCTATTCTGGGTCCTTCTCCAAGCCTGTAGAGCTTTGAGAGACCCCCCAAAGAGTTGTTGCGGGAGCTTTGTGAAAAGGGGCACCAAAGCTCTTCTGAGCCTTCTTTTGCTCTCAGATTCTCAGGCTCAGTCCACGTCTCTCCTCCAGGTCCTGCTGAATGGACGCCTTGGAGGGGAAGGGACAGGGCATTGGCTCTTGCTCAAAAAGCAACAGCAGGTCACTCTCTTCCTTTTCCTCTGATTTATCCCCCCTTAAAGCGCAAAGAAAAATTTTGAATCTCCTATACAGGTGGGGAACCAGGGAAACTCACTCAGACCCCCCCGCCTTACGTTTCAGATGTATTATTTATATCCTACATCCTTCTCAAGTTCACTCAAAAGATTAACTTAATTTTTATCTGCTACGAAAAGTGAATGTTATCTTTAAAATAAAAGAAAGCGGGGCATCTGGGTGGCTCAGTGGGTTAAGCCTCTGCCTTCAGCTCGGGTCATGATCTCAGGGTCCTGGGATCGAGTCCCGCATCGGGCTCTCTGCTCAGCGGGGAGTCTGCTTCCCCCTCTCTCTCTGCCTGCCTCTCTGCCTGCTTGTGATCTCTCTCTGTCAAATAAATAAATAAAATCTTTAAAATAAAATAAAATAAAGCACCGATATTACCATCAAACAAAAAAAAAGTATGGACTCAGTATCTTCCAAGTTGAGAAAAGAAACTGAGGATGAATAAAATAATCACATAACCCTCCATGAGCCAAATTTTAGCTCCCGTTTTTCAACAGTTGTTTCTTCTGATGCTTTACTGGGATGGTCAGCCTAGGGTACAAATGTCTCCTGACGCTTTTGCATGCTAATTCAATTTTTGGTAGGGTGTATTTTGAAACCTGCACCCCTTTCTTTCCATCTGGGAGAGAATCTGAAATAATTGAGCCAGACCAGAAGCAAGAAGCAGCTCGGGGAAATCTTTATGTAATTATCAATCTTCCCTGTTATTTTTGGCCAAATCAATAATTCATGAAAATTACCATTTGTCAAGTCCTTAGATAAAACCCCATCCCTTAGCGGCGGTGGGCCCCTGGAGAAATTACAGAACAAAGGAAATCCCAGATACTTGGTGAAAGGTCCCTCCACCTGGTCTGGAAGTAAACCAGGCTCTCACTATAGGCAGCTGAGACCCCACTATGTTCACAAAACATGTGTCCCCTGAGGTTCCTAACAATATCAGGCTCCATACAGTTTAGGATTATGTTTCTGGATCCGTGTTCCTCAGAACAATGAATGTCACTAGACAGGACATGCGTAAAGAGAATCCGTGGTCCTAAAGGCTTGAAAACGTGGGATTAAGCGAAATCTGTCTTCTTTACTCAAAAGTCATCTCAGAAACTATAATATGCTAATATTTAACAGGAATCCTCCAGACTTCTTCATAGTGCCCTGTAATAAGTTTTGTTTGTTTCTCAATCTAGAACAACCACTGTGGTCCTCTCCCAGTATAAAACTCATACTCCTTCTTCAACAAGGACCTTCTAAATTCCACTTACTTTGGGAATTCCTGGTCATCTCTCTATCTGATTTGAACTCTCAAAAACCCACAGCTTGGAAATCACAAATTGTTAGTCATCATCTCACTCACAATTGGGAAAACCATTTTTCCCCCGGTGTGAGATAAGTGAGGACCACATCTGATTTAGGGGACCATTGACAGTCCCTGTGACCTCATTGCAAGCCTGCCTCATCGTTTGCTGAGAATTGACTCGATACCAAGGCTATATGTTCAATTCTGAACGGGACTTGACCCAGCCTTCATTCTGGCTTGTCCCTTTGACTGCTACCTACCCCACCCCATCTCTCCAGTTCTGTTAGCACATCTGAGATCAATTTACACTTGATCTTAGCCAAAAGGCCGAGAAGCGATCTGAGATCAATTTAGATCGAGGAACCAGCCTACATGGCTGCAGAGACAGAGAGAAGAGCCAACTGGCAAAGGAACACCAGCCCAGCCAGGGATGGCCCAATTCAGTGGCAATACTCCGGGTCGATTCTGACTTCTGTTTCTCCTTCATCCGCTGTATCTATCACATTTCTTGCTTTATGAGATATTTTAGATTTTCTGTTCCTCTTTGTACCCCCTGCAGACACCGTAGTTTGGGATTCTATGATTTTACGGTGAGGATCTATTTAATTACAGCTTCTTCGCTGGCTTGTCTGCTTCAAGCTTTTCTACCTTATCCATCATTCAGTTCTCAAAGTCATTTTCTAAAATGCTACCTTTATGAGTCCTGGGGCTGTGAATAAGAAATCGGGCATTTGAATTTGAGGTCTGGAGATCCTGGACCTTCTTTCTTCTTCTCCTTCTTCTTTTTTTTTTTTTCTTCTCTTTGTTTTTCTGTTTTGATTAGAAGTAAGCCCAAGTATGTGGAACCAGGTAGTTTTATGTCCCAAGCAGGGATGTATCAACCTTCTATTCTCTTAATATTGTTGTGATTGAGATCAGTTCTGAGAAGCAAAAGGTTTCCATTCATGAATGATAAAGCTTTTAAAAACTATATTGGAATGATGTGCACATATAAGTCAGAACGATCGGCATATTTGTTGCATAGGTTGTTGATTATTGGGTTTCAAAAGCAAGCATTTCTATATCATAGTGGAAAAAAAAGCAATAATGTGTCAAACCTCTCATCAGGCAAATAAAAAGATGACTTATAATATCCAGATTAGCCTACGTGTCTGAGCTACACTTTCTGGAATCAGGCTAGGTGCTGAACAGTTGAGGCCTGGCTGGCGTGGGGGCAGAAGATGAGGGACAACCTGATACCTGATAGGTCTCACCTGGCAAGCACACTAGGTACAGGCCGGGGTCATTAATAAGATCACCCATGGGACCGTCTGATCACGTGATAAGAAATTCTTTATGGTGGAATAGGAAACGAGATCTGATGCTCTTGAGGCAAGACATGCTGCCTAAAATCTCAAAGAACATTGGACAGAACAGAATTTACTCCAGTGTGGAGATGAATCAGGACTCAGACCAGTTCTCCCGGAACTGACCTCTCTTCCTGGCTCACCTTTGTTTCCTGTGTTAACTTCTTCCTCGGGCAGGTTCCTCCCTCCCAGAATAAAGGTGGGTGGCCAGCAGCTCCAGTTTATCTCCTGCCCACCTAGGGCAAGAGCACAGATCTCCAGGAATCCCACCCAAGTCCTGTCCTTGAACCTCTGGATCTTCCTTATTTACTTGCATTTTGGAAAACCAGGTCCTGCCCAGACCGGAAGACAGATTGCTCTGACATCAAGAAAGTCAAGGGGTGAGTTTAGCGGTATTGAGATTTTTATGGCATGAGTGTAAGAGAGAGTTTTTGCCAGGAGGACAACCCAGATGCTGGTTTGAGAAAAAGGGCAGACAACCATCATAGGTGACCACTGCCTTCCTACCTCTGGTCCGAATGGTCAGAGGTGCTTTCTGGTCCTTCCCAAGACCTTGTACATGTCACAGGCAAACTTCATCCTGGAGACTTTCAGCACCCATCGAAGTGCCCATTCACATTGTTCAAGGTGCCTTGTACCCAAAACACTGTCCTGCCTTCTGACAGGAAATTGTCACCATGAACTACAAAGCGGCAATGACTACTATGCCGATGATGTCTCCTGGGATGAATCTAGGTGGGTCAGACCTATCCACCCAAAGTACGGCCCATTGCTGATAGTCCTTCATTTCTCACATCCCCCTTTCTGACGAACAGTGCATTAAAAAGAAAAAAAAAAGATTTTATTTGACAGAGAGAGACACAGCAAGAGGGGGAACACAAGCAGAAGTGGTGGGAGAGGGAGAAGCAGGCTTCCTGCTGAGCAGGGAGCCCGGCGCGGGGCTCGATCTCAGGACCCTGGGATCAGGACCGGAGCCGAAGGCAGACACTTAACGACTGAGCCACCCAGGTGCCCCATAACAGGGGCATTTTTTGAGGCTACTTTTGACCAAAGTTGATCCTGAGGGGACTTTAAGATAATTCCTGGGTGCAAAATGTCTGATGCAAGTGTTGAGAGGGAGACAACTGAGGGTAACAGCAGCGCTGGGTGAGAACATGATGAAAGGAACATGGCTTCTTATCTGGTGACGTCAGTCTCGGGAAGGGTGAGTCCCCCAAAGAAAAGACAAGAGATGCGTAGTTAAACAGAGACTAGCGTAATGCAGAAGCCTAAGACAAGTCGTGAGGCTACCAGAAGCACACTTCTGCTTCTAAGCAACTTTTCTTAAGTGAATAGATGAATAGAAATGCTTTCTTGGGGGTTAAAATCAGTCTAAATAAAGATTTGGTCTGTTATTAATTAAACATATACTGCCACCATTGGTTGTGACCGCCACATTCGTACTTAACGCGCTGCGATCCCTGCTTCCAACCAATTCCTCAGGACCCATTTGAAATCCGCCACCTTCCCCAAGCCCCCCTCCTAGTTTCCAGCTAATTGTGGACTGTCACAATGGCTCTGTTCTAGGAGGGTTCAGTGACTGGGCTGGCACAGCCTGCCCTCCAGTCTTGGCCCTGCTGAGAAAGCTTTTATGGGAAGGAGTCTTCCTTAAGTAAGCAAGTGTTTTCCTGTTGATCTCCGCAGATGTCCTATAAAAGAAGACTCTCGAGAAAATCACACAAGGGCCTCAGCATCTGGCTGCTGCTTTCTTCTCTATCGTCATTTCTGGGTCACTTCTGGCTCCCTCCAATGGCTTCCCCAGGCCAAGCCCACGCTTCATTCATGCCGAAACACAGTTCACCACACACCGCGCCCTGTCTTTACTTGACCTTTCCGTGAGGTGCTCTCAGACAGGAATGCCCAGCTCCATATTTTCCTGGGGTCATTAGTTCGTCCACATACTCTACTGGGCATCTCCTTGTAGCAGGTGATACTACAAAGGAATGGTTTCAGGCTCTGTGGGGTGCTCACACTCTCTGGGGGAGACATAGCACAGGCACGCTCTGATAAATCTGTAGGGAAACTAGTGGGGACTCAGAGAATCTGCCCTGGGAGATTTGCTCAAAGCAGGGGCAGGGGATGGACACAAAGGGATCCTTGAAGATGTGTTGTTCCAGCTGATAGCTGAAGGGTGAAGGGGATGCTGCGTATTATAGGGAGAGACACGTGGACCTTGAGACAGTAAGGGGAGGGCGTAACCAAGTGCTGGCAATGAATTTGATGAACACAATGTCTGGTACCTTAGTTGAACACAATGCCAATTTGCATTCTAAGGACTGTGTGTGTGTGTTTCGTCTCATTAAGATTATAAGCTCCTATGGCTCCCTTTCCCCATTTGCGGGAAGTACTCTGCTCTCTCGGATCCGTTTTACCCCCTGTTCTTGCATCTGTTATGTCAGCCGGCTCCTGGACTCTCTGGCTTCCATGTTGGTGTGGCGAGTGTTGGAAGGACATGGAAAGAGGGCTGGGAGGAAGGGACAGACACGGAAGGAATAGGACAATGGAGGGCCATAGGGATGTCTTCTGGGGAAAGGGGAGGTTAGAAAAAAAAGAAAGGTCCAAATGAAGTACCCAAGTTGAGCAGGACCATTCATGGGTCTGTTATTACAGGCTAAAGGATGCTCTCTGTATTGTCCACACTGCTAGAAAGTCTTAGTATTTAAAAAAATTTTTAAAGATTTTATTTATTTGTCAGAGAGAGAGCGTGAGAGACCATGAGCAGGGGGAGGGGTAGAGGGGAAAGCAGGCTCTCCACTTAGCAAGGAGCCCAATGCAGAACTCGATCCCAGGACCCCAGGATCACGACCTGAGCCAAAGGCGACGTTTCACCAACTGAGCCACCCAGCGCCCCAAAAGTCTTAGTATTTTTAAAGGATTATGTTTAATTGGGTGCCTGCGTGGCTCAGTTGGTTAGGCGGCTGTATTCAGCTCAGGTCATGATCCTGGAGTCCTTGGACTGAGTCTTGCATCGGGCTCCCTGCTCGGGGTCTGCTTCTACCTCTGACTTTCCCCCTCCTGTGCTCTCTCTCTCACTCTCTCCTTCTCAAATAAATAAATAAAATCTTAAAAAAATAATTATGTTTATCTATCTATCTCATATATACCTACATCCACCTCTCTCTCTATATATTTATCTTTATATACTTATATATATAACATTATATAGAAATGCATATAAGTAACGTATATGATATAGAAGTAACTAGCCAATATATCAATCATGGTCATCTCTGGGGAATAAAAATGGAAATTGGGGATATGATTTGTTTTATTCTTGATACTTTTTTATGTACCACATTTTTAAAATAGCATGCATTCTTGCTTCTGGGGCAGGTAGGAGAAGGGCATCTGTAACGATATTCTTCATTCTAAAATGTAAGCCCTCTGTGGGTGGGGCATAAGAGAAGATAAGCAGGGGTCCTCTGCACCGTAGAGCGAATGGGTTCATGGGATCTAGGGCTGGGGGAGGCCTGAGGGCAAGACACGGGGTGAGGATGCTGGTGCAGGGGTGGGTAGCCACTAGGGAGAGAGAAGAAGGAGGCTAGGGAAGCCACTAGGGAGAGAAGAAGAAGTCACCAATTTAACCTCACCTATTCACCCCTGAATACAAGATCAGCTTCTATGGTAACAAAAGCTTTTCCTAGCAGAATCTTATCACTTTTTTTTTTTTT